>CM074739.1:94836178-95101178 GCA_037367245.1 Phrynocephalus guinanensis | reverse complement strand
AGCGGCACCCCCTACAGGTTTCCTGGGTCTAGGCCCCGGGGGGGGTACAGGGTGGCAGTTTGCTGGGGGGTGGCTTCCAGGGCAGAGTGGTTCCCGGGGAGAAGGGCCCCAGTTAGGGCGGTGCTGTGTGGGGCTCCGGGGTAGCGACCCAATGGGGGTGGCAGACGGAGCACTGGATCGGTCCTTGAGGAGGGGGCCCAAGGGAGGGTGGCGCTCGGCAGTGCTCCGGGGGTGGCGGCCTGTTGTGGGTGGTGACCGGAGCAGCCCCTGGCTCCAGGAGGGCTCCCCCTGGCCACAGGATCACTCTCCCAGCAGGCTTGCCACCAGCTCCGGTGGCGCCCGGCCCCAGGAGGGCTCCCAATGGCTGCGGGACGACTCACCCAGGAGGCTTGTCCTGGCCCCGGTAGGGCTCCCCGCAGCCGCGGGAACACTCTCCCAGCCCGCATGCCTCTGGCTCCGGTGGCGCCCGGCCCTGGGAGGGCTCCCTGTGGCCGCAGCTTGCAGCACCGAAAAATGAAGAAAAGGAAATGACGCGGGCCCCGGGAGCCCGAAAAATGGAAACGGAACAAGCAGGCCCCAGGGCCCGAGTAACGAACACGAAACACCATTTTGGCATTTCGTGCCCGTCTCTACAAGGCAGGCAGAAGAAATAAAGTGGGGGAATGAGTTGTGATTATTTTCCTTATTTTTCTGCCAGTTTATTGTATTTGAAGGCAAACAGAAATTTGCAACTTGCAGTCTCCTTCTCTATTTTACACATTTTATCTCATTCATCTACTCTGAAAACAGAACATTTCATTTAGGGAGTGCAGACATTTGGTTTATTGGTGAAATACACTTCAAGGCAGTTTTGGTAGCCACACTGCCCCAGTGGCTACTGTAGCCTCACAATTTATTTTTCTCCTCACATTCTGGAAATGAAAGGGGTTCTTTAGTAAAACAGTCATCAGCTGTATAATGTGGAAGGATACTTGGGGACCATCACCTGCCATAGTGAAGGGCTGTAACTGCAAATGTGATGGTTATTGCAACCTTAGCCACTAGTTTTCAGAAGTGGCAGGCTTGGAACCAATGGCTTAAATCAAGTTGTTTGTCCAGAAGAGAGAAGATTTACTGATTCAAGGGTTTCCAACTGATCCTTTGATTCAACGGGTCTGCTCTAGTAAAGACCAACAATGGAATTAGGCCACTTTGTCCTTTCCCCATCCTTATCTTCTTGTTGTTGTTGTGTTGTCACAGTCGTGACTGACTCTTCGTGACCCCATGTCCAGTTTTCTTGGCAGGAATACTGGAGTGGCTTGCCAGTTCCCACTCCAGGTGCCTACAGCACCTGGTATTCCCTGGTGCAATTGCCCATCCAAGTACTAGCCAGGCCGAACCTGATTATCTTCTGCGATCAGGCAAGATTGGAAATGCTCAGGGCATGTAGGCAGCTGCGTCCTTATCTAGACAGTCATAATATTCAACATGGTGTCACCATGATGCTTATTAAATTGTCCTCCCCCAAACCAAAAGCCCAGGCAGTGAGGCAAGAATAGAACTACACATGGGCTGATGATACCATATTGTGCATTGTGTTCTACTTGTTTCCACTTCCAAGGGAGCAAGTCCAAGAAAAGCAGGGTCAGCAGCTCTGTGTCTCTCATAGCTTCTAATTAGATCCTTAGAGGAACCTAGACAGCTCCTGACTATGGCAATAAAAGCAGTGAGGAAGCACAAAATCCCTTCTCTCCTTTGGAAAGTCAAATTGAAAATCAGCCAGATGACAATCTTGCACTGCCTTTAAGTGTTTCTGGCATGTGTTGGGTCTGTGTATATATACAAGGCAGGATGTAACTTGGCAGCTCCAAAGGGTTACACTGAGATTTGTTCAGCATTTAAAATACCAGCAGCGTTCCCACAAATTAAAAATCCCAAAATATCCAGAGCAGCTTGCAAAACGCATTGGATTCAGTCCAAACAGAACTTTCAACTGTTCCACACTGAGCAAAGTGCTTCCCTTGTGGGCAGGAAAACTCAAAGTGTTCTGGTGCTTGGAGCCTCCCTCTTCACACCCGCAATCCATAAATGAACGCCTCATATTTCAAACACAAGCTCAACTGGAACGTGGAAATGAAATGTGTCAGTCACTCACCTGTTAACAGGCATCTAAATAAAGCCTCCAGTTTTAGAGCTAAATGACTATTTAATGAAGTGAAGGAATCATTAATATTTCATCAGTTGTTTAGTGGGAAAGCAAAAAAGTAGAATGAGAGTTTTAATCTGCCACCCCTCTCCTGCTTGACTTGCCTGGTGAAACCAAAGTGAAGTGGAGAAAATGTGGAAATAGCAATGCGGGTTTGCTAGTTTGGCAGCATGAAGACTTTGAACTGTTGATTTGAAATTACTGCCAAAAAAGGAGAACCAGTGATGATCAAATGAGAATGACCTGCCTCCAATTCTCCAGCTTGTTCGTGGGTGACAAATTCTGGGGTTGTGGTGATTTTTAGAAAATGTGTAGGGAAGAAGATAATGTAAATTGAGTGAAGTTTATGAAAGGGAGTAGTTAACTTTGGTGGTAGTTAGCTACAGTATGGGTCCTCTGTTTTCAAATAAATGTCATATTTTCCTCTTCCAGGTGTCATTGTACAGTTTCTCTCAGCAACTGTCAATTGAATATTGACATATAGCATTGCCAAGTTGGGAACTTCCCATCTTCTGAAATTTCAAGCCAAGGAGAAGATTTTTTGTGATGTCATGGAAGTCTTTCTTCAGCTGCACAGTGGTTAGTCATTGTGTTTCCACAGAAGTTCCAAATGTGGTTTTCCCTCCCTATGAACTCCCACCAGAGATGGTTAATTCCACTTGTCTCTGTCTCACCACTGATTGGGTGATTTAGGCATTCTTAATGCAGAGATAGAGCATAGCCACCTCTGGTTGATTGCCTACTGTTATCTCTGTATTAGTTTCTCCATATCACACTTTCAAACAGTCAGTTATTCTAGGTTGACTGCAAATATTTTATATGCCACTACTAGAGGCGAAAAGCGGGATAAAAATGAATGAATGAATGAATCTTAACTCCAGTGTGGATAATTTGCAGAAGGGGTGGGGAAGGTGGTGGATGCAGCAAATGGTGACTACCTTGGCTAGAAAATAATGGTCCATAGTATGGCAGCCAATCATTTGGGTTTGGAACCTGAATCAGAAAAAAACATACTTTCCCCCATGCCCTGGATATTAATATCTAACTGATGCAGATCATGCAGAATATTTTTGATTCCTCTTTCATTAAAACATAGAAAAATGTCAAACTCTAGTCATAAATTTCATGGAAATCATTGAGTTCTTTTTTTCCGAAAAGAAAATGAGATGAACCAAAACCATCCAATTTGCCATGATTGCGATTGTTGTCAGTAGATATGCCAAGATAAGGAGACCAGCATGCATACTCCAGTTGCCCACCTTCATAGGTTCAGTTTACTTTGGGAGTGGGAAAATACGACAGAACATCTTTGCCCAAGACTGGTTATTCTTACCTTTTCATATGCCAGAAGCACACCTATATTATTGATGTCTCTGAGCCAAGTGAGCTTCCAATTCAGAAGTAAAATGTGCTGAATGAACAGATGTGTATGAACAACTGGTGCCAGTGCACCATAGCCCCTTTCATATACATGGACTGTGTTTGGGGCATTTCAACTATGATATTATCCTCAGAATCAATGCCAATTTCCTGCTGTGATTGTTTGGCTTCTGAGGGCTCCTCTGGTTCAGGCCCCCTTTCACTTCAATGCTTTTTCTACTGGCAAAGTGTCGGGCAAGAAGAAAGGCATTCCCCAGTTTATTACAGCCTTTCCAGGTGATGGACAGTTCTTTATTCAGATGATAAGTAGGTCTCAGGAGTTTCTGATATTTCTGTATGGTTGGACTGATAACCCAGCCCATTTCTGCTATGAGCATTATTATTCTCCCTCATCTCTCTCTCTCTCTCTCTCTCTCTCTCTCTCTCTCTCTCTCTCTCTCTCTCTCTCTCTCTCTCTCTCTGAGTGTGGTATTTCAAGCCAGGAGCTGTTGCTAAAAACATTCAAGCTTGATGGATTTGTGGAGTGCTTTTGTGGTGCTTCCCCCCCCCCGCCACTTTCTTTGACAGCTCTCCCTATCAAGTTCTGTGAAATGCTGTTGAAATTCTCACTAGGATTTCACCCCTCCCTTTCTTCTTCTGGTTATGCTGGAGTTAGCAAATCATCTGTTGAGACAGGATCCCATAAACAGATGTGGATTTGCCCTTGGAAGAGTCACTAGAGATCAGCACTTCTCAAAACAACTCACTCTTGTGTAGGAGCTGTTGTTTTTGCGCTTTTTTTACTTCACTGCCACCTGGTAACTGTTCTTCATCCTGAACAGCATTGACTTGACAAGTATGTAGTGTTTCCTTTCATGCACACATAAACACACAAACATACAAAGAGAAAAGTAAGAGAGGGAGATGGGGAGATGAAACAGCTGCAACAAATATGCCAAAGTGTGTGAATTATTGAGTGCTGTTAATTTTAGTGGTTAAGAAATGGATTAATCAATTGGTAGCATTCTCTCTGCTGCCCCTTATTTATTTATTTATTTATTTATTTATTTATTTATTTATTTATTTATTTATTTACCTTGGGAACTCTGGGTGGTGTACAACAGATTGGAAAATAATTTGCCCATGTACAACCCCCATTATAAACAAAAAAAAGTAAAAATACAAAAACAATAAACAATGATAATACAACAACGTAAAAATCTGGCAAGAAAAAGGGCTGGGACCAAACAATGCAACCAGCACACATCACACAGTCATACACTCAGCGATCACCAAAACTTTCCATAAAGAGCCATCTCTTTAGGGCTCTCCTAAAGGCCGGCAGAGACTCCAAAAGCCTAACCTCTATGGGAAGTTTGTTCCAGATTGCCAGGGCGGCCACTGAGAAGGCCCAATTGTGGGTAGAAACCCTTCAGGCCTCCCTTAGAGTGGCCACCCAGAGGGAGAAGGTGAGTGAAGCTCTGGTCGGTTGGGACAAAGCTGATCTCTGGGAGATCCGCTCCACCAAATAGTCAGGTCCCAAACCATGGAGGGTTTTGTAAACCAAAACTAGTACCTTTAACCTTATTTGGGAGGCAACAGGAAGCCAATGCAAGCAAGCCAGGATGGGGGTGATGCAGTCAAACCTGCCCACACCAACCACCAGCCTGGACACTGCATTTTGCAGTCATCTAACAAGGGTCAAGGGTGGCTCCATGTATAAAGTGTTACAGTAACTTATCCTTGAGATCGCCAGTTCCTAAGGGAATCCACGTCCAGGTACAGGTGAATCTGAGCGATAAGCCTAAGCTGAAAGAAGGCTGCCCTGGAAACATCTGCCACCTGAGCTTCCAGGGACAGAACTGGATCCAGGACAATGCCCAGACTCCTCACTCTATCTGCCAGCTTGATGGTCAATACCTCCAAGCTGGAGAGAGGGCCACTGTACCCATCTGGGGATCCCCCGAGAAACAGTACCTCATTCTTCCCGAGCTTGAGTTTGAGCCTGTTAGTCCTGGTCCATTCCACAACCGCAGCAGTCAAGGGTGTGCACAGCCTCTGTTGCCGAGGTGGAAAAAGAGAGATAGAGCTGTGTGCCAACAGCATACTTATGACAGCAGACTCCATAACATCTAATGAACTCAGCCAGTAGCCTCATATAGATGTTAAAGAGTATGGGGGAGATTGCCGACTGCTGGGGCACCCCAAAAGAGAGTGTCCAAGGGGCCAACAAATCACCCCCACCTCTACACTCTGGGCATGGCTATCAAGAAAGAATCAGAGTGAGCACAAAGCTTGACCCCCAATACCCGCTTCAGTCAACCTTTCCAGGAGGATACCACGGTTGACAGTATCGAAGGCCACTGACAAATAAAGATTAACAGGGTAAAGCAACCCCTGTCAGCCCCACTCAGGAAGTCATCTTGCAATGCGACCAGGGTTGTTTCAGTCCTAGGCTGCAGCCTGAACCCAGACTGGAATGGGTCCAGCACATGTTCTTCCTCCAGGAATGACTGGAGCCTGACTGCGGCAACTTGCTCAATCACCTTGCCAATGAAGGGAACATTGGCTACCAGATGATAGTTGGACAAACTGTCCATAGCCAAGCTGGGTCTCTTAAGAATGGTCCTGATGACGGTCTCCTTCAGGCGAATAAGAAGAATTCCATCCCTGAATGAGGCAGACGTGATCGCAGCCACCCACTCCAGCATGCTCCCTCCAGCAGTCTTAATCAGCCAAGATGGGCAAGGGTTGCATGGAGAAGCTGCTGGTCAGCAATGAGCCAGAGCCCTGGAGGCCTCAGCTGGATTCACAGGCCCAAACTCAACAAATCGTGGAGACCGAGAGGGTGTGGTGCAAGTGAATCCTGGGGACTTGACTAGAGTCAAGATCAGGCTGGATGGCCTCTATCTTAGATTTAAAATGGGCTGCAAAAGACTCACTAATGAAATCACTAGGAGGACACCTCTGCTAACCAGGATTGGAGTGTCCCGAACCACCTTGAATAATTCAGCCTGGTGGTTCAAGGCCTCGTCAATACTCAGGGAGGCATGGGATCTTTTAGCCTCCCTGATCTCCCTGACATAGTACCTGGTCAACAGTTTGACCACATCCCTATTACTTTCCATCCATTCCTTCCTATATCTACTCTCCAGCCTCTTCCATTCTTGCTTCATCACATGCAACTCCTCCACCATAAACCATGGCAAACAGCAGGCTCGGCAACAGGTGAGGCACTTGGGGGAGATGCTGTCGATGGCCCTGGTGGCATCCCCATGCCATCTATCCACCAAGGCATTGATGGAATTTTTGACCAGAGAATCCAGGAAGCCCTAGAAAGGACTCTGAGAACCAAATCGGGTCCAAAAGCCTCCGGGGGCTGGCCCAAACAGAAAGGCTAAGTTCCCCATGCAGAGGGGCAGCAATTGCCAGGGAGAAAGTCAGCAAATTGTGATCTGACCACAGCATGGCTTAGTTCCCAAACCTCAGGTTATAATCTGCAGATGTAGAGGAAAACACCAGTTCCAGAGTATGCCCAGACTTATGAGTGGGGCCAATGACATGTTGAAAAAGGTTCATGGATGCTATGGACTCTATGAAATCCAGAGCCACTCCAGACAGCCCAGCCCCAGCATGCTTGTTAAAGTCACCCACCACCAAAAGATTTGGGGGGGGGACCTCAACAGTGCTACTCAGATGAACTCGGAGAGCTCTGGAAGTGGCAATGCTGGATTGCGGGGAGCACGGTACAGCAGCATGATCCCAAACCTCTCCCAGTGACCCACCAATAGATGCAGGCATTCCAACCTTGGACACACCAATGTCACAGCTTTGCTGACATAAAACACTCCCTATAATCAATGGCCACCCTCCCCCCGACCCTCCAATCTGTCTGCATGCTGGTAGTGAAACCCAGGGGGAGCAAAGCTGGCTGAGGGAAACCCCACCATCCTTGCCCACCCAGGTCTCAGTGACACAAGGCAGGTTGATTTGCTCATCCACAATTAAGTCGTGGATAACTGGGATCTTATTGTGGATCAACCTGGCTATCACCTGCAAACAGGACAGATCAGAGGGGCAGATGAAATGGACCCCTGCTATGTGACGGAGAGCCCTGGGGTCAGAATAGGGGGCAGGCATGAACTGCCTAACCCTAGTTCTTCTCACCAAACCAACCCCATGGCCCAAAGCATATCTCCCACGTCCCAACACAACCAGGATAGGCTCTGCCGGCTCCAATGATCGCTGAGTGCACCCAAAGGGGGAGGCAAAAGACATACCCAACTACACAAACACCCACAGAAGGGAGGGAAGACGGATAATAAAATCAAACAACAAAGCAAACAATTCTTCCCAACAAACCCCAACCACAGATTCCCACCCACCCCCACATACAAACACATAATCCAGCCCCCCCCCCAAAAAAAACAAAAAAAAACATGATTGATCTGACATGAAGGCAGCCACGGAGATAAAGACTGTGAGGATGCACACACTGACCCAAAAGTCATATGAATGCTTTTGATTTTGAACCAAATTGGAAAGCTACAGTACCTCCCTCAATTTATTTTATTAGTTGAATCAGGCCCTTCATATACAGATACAAACACATATCGATTTCTAAAAGCATGATGACCAAAATTTGGCACCCCAAAATTTATGTCTGTCCTGGAGCATGAAGGACTGGTTAGTAAACAGTTTAGTGCACAATTTGGTGCTGATTTCTATAGGAAAGCCAGCTCCCATTTAGTTAGTAAGATCAGTGGCGCTTCCTATTGGTTATCTGAAAGAAAGCCTTTTGAAAGAAGAAACTGTCTGGCCACTAAAGGTTCATTGATGCTATGGACTCTATAAAATCCAGAGCCACTGCAGACAGCCCAGCCCCAGCATGCTTGTTAAAGTCACTCACCACCAAAAGGTGGGGGGACCTCAACAGTGCCACTGAGGTGAACTCGGACAGCTCTGGAAGGGGAAATGCTGGATCGCAGGGAGCACGGTACAGCAGCACAATCCCAAACCTCTCCCACTGACCCATCAATAGATGCAGGCATTCCAACCTTGGACACACCAATGGCACAGCTTTGCTGACATAAAACACTCCCTATAAACACTAAAATAATCACCCGAGGAAAAATGGCACAATGAACTGCTGGATCTCTCAGTGGCTAAGGTCTCTAGCTGAGGCAGCGGAGGTTGGAAAATCACTTCCCCCACTGTGGGGGATTGGGCTCAATGATCCAGCTCTGCAGTTCAAATATTAATATTATTATTTGTTAAACCTGCAGGCCATTTTAGCATTGCTTTGTAAAGCAATTTAAATTGCCACTGTATGCTACCTTCAAATGGAAAAGTCTGACTTTCTCCTGTTCTATTCTGTAGCTCCCATGGAAAATCCCAGGAAGCAGTGCGACGGAAGGGGCATTCCCTCCTGCTTCTGCTCTGATATATGTGGAGAGAAACACAACAGCCAGAACTGTTTTTTTCACAGTTCTGAAACTTCTATCAGCAGAAGGCCCTGGCAAACACCAGACTTGAGGGACACAGGAAATGCACTATAATCTTCTCCCCACAGCTGCTTGTTACAGTGTTGTTATTTTTAAAAAAAATTCACATACTGTGGAGTTTGAGTCTTTTTACTGAAGGATAAAGTCAGGCGGATTTTTAATGGTGGTTGTCACTGCAAGGTGACTGCATGGCCACGTATCCATACAAGCAGCTACTGTGAGTGTTCTGTGAACAGAAAAGTAGACTACAAAGAGGAGAAGGTGGAGAGGAGAACCTGATAAGTGAGCTCTCTTATTATAAACCTTCAATACTCCTGCAGAGTGACTGTGCGCTTCATTTAGATTTGCAATGCTATAAATCATTACAGATGTGATTTTCATAATTCAAAGATACACATAAGATGACATTGAAAGAATGCAATATCGCCCATATCAGTTGGGATACTCTTGCTCGAAATAAAAATGTCTGGTAAAATTCTATCACACATGAGCTGTCATTCTGCTTACATATCATGCTTCCCTTCCAGCCCCAGAAGAAGGGAGTTCCCTTCTTAGGCATTCTTCCCTCCCAACATGCGAGTCTCCCAGACTTGGCTGTGCTCCAGGGAGTCTAAAACCAAATAAGAATCCCCAAAACAAAGGCACTTAGATCTTGCATGCCAGTGTTGTCAATCAGCTCCCACACAAACGCTGAAAAAAGAGTGGTATTAGTACCAAAACCTATCTCGGCCAAAAATCCATATGGCTATTTGAAAGGAATTCTTGTACTTTAAAGAAATAATTAAAATGGGCAAAGGGGGAAATTTTCCAAATCATTACAAAAAGATTTTTTAAAATGCAGGAGCAACTACAAAGATAGACTTAAAGCATTCAAGAGGAACACACCAGAAAATAACCAAATGTAATCTACCCAGTCGGTTACTCCCATCTTAGCAAATAGTGTAGCTCTGGAAGACAGGATGGCAAACAGACTCAGTTTTCTTCTTAAAGCCAAACTAAGCCCTTTTTAGGCATTTTGGAACAGCAGGCGAGGCAAACACTTTCTCTTCATAGATACATCTGATTTTCTTAATTTACTTTTATACAAGTACAGTAGGACCCCCATATCCACTGATTCATTATCCACTGATTCAGTTATCCACAGTTGGCAGAGGGGGGAAATTAAATAATTCAGCGGGCACAAAGCAAGCTGTAAAGCAAGCTGTTGTCACAAATAGCAGCTGTAAAGCAAGCTATTGTCACAAATAGAAGCTGTAAAGCAATCTACTGTTACAAACAGCAGCCATAAAGCAAGCGACTGTCTCAAAACAGCAGTCATAAAGCAAGCTACTGTCAGGAAGCAGCAGTTTGGGGGTGGGTGGGCAGGCATTCTCTCTTATCTGCAGTTTTCATTATCCACGGGAAGGCCTGGAACCAATCTCCAGCGGATACCGGGGTCCTACTGTACGTTTATTATACTCCTGTTGTCAACATCTGGGAAAATTTAGTGGTATATAAATATAAATATAATAAATAAATAAATAAATAAATGACATCTTAATGACATTTCACATTCCATTATTATCAAAAGTGTTTTCCTGACCTGCTCCCTTTTCCACGGTCAAGAACTGCATAACTCCCTGGGAATGAAGTGGACTCTTTATTTTCAAGTCAAGGGTTACAGTTAAGACATAAGATTATTCTGAGGCTGCTTCAATAGGCTCTCTGATAACAGATAAGCATTAGAGATGGGCACGACTTAGCGGAATTCCCGTTTCCATTTCCGTTACTCGTTTCCGTTATGCAACGGAAACGGTAACGGGAATTACTCCGCCAGAACTCGAACTAGAACCGACTAAAGAATAATTGGGTCTGATTTGTCGTGGTCGTTCCTGGCATCGCGGCGATCCCGTGATGCCAAGCGGCACAGAAAAAAAGTTTTTAAAAGTTAAAAAAAAAACCCCGATTCCCGGCCCTAAAAGCAGGCGAAAACTGTCTGAGGGCACCTACCAGGCCAGAAGGGTGTTTTATTTGGGGGGGGGGTTCCCCGCCCCCCTCTCCTTGGCTAGTGCTACTGCTGCGCTGCTGGTACCAGGCGGGGGGGCATCCTCTCGTCTGCCTTTGCCATGCGGTGTGGGGGCAGGGGGATCCAAAATGGCGACCGCAATATTTTTTTTTGAAATAGTGGTCCAAAAACCCACTAAAGCACCACAGAAACATGCGAAAATTAGCTATTTTAAATGCTTGAATTTTTACAGTAGCAGCAGTGGGTTTGTCTTGCCAAAATACGTCTCTGTTGATTTTATTTTATTTTATTTTATTTTATTACACCTGCGCATTCGCAATGATGGGCTCGCCCATGGGAGTGGACCATGCAAAGTTTTGGAGCCATTCCACCAATCGCATGGCCAGGTTTTGGAGACTGTACCAGGCTGGGAGGGCGCATCCATTTGCCATGCAGTGCAGGGGGATCTAAAATGGTGACCGCAATATTTTTTTTAAATCGTGGTCCAAAACCCCACCAAAGTACCACAGAAACATGCGAAAATTAGCTATTTTAAATGCTTGAATTTTTACAGTAGCAGCAGTGGGTATTTCTTGCAAAAAAAAGTCTCCGTTGATTTTATTTTATTTTATTTTATTTTATTTTATTTTTTTACACCTGCACATTCGCAATGATGGGCTCGCCCATGGGAGTAGACCATGCAAATTTTCCACCAATCGCATGGCCACTTGGCCAGGTTGACCACAGAGACTTCTGGGATGTGCCAATCGGGTATAAACAGCCCACTAATCGTAGCCCAAACCCGAACCCTAAGCCTGACCCATACGCCAGTACACTGTCCTTCTAAGTGGGTCAGAGAGGCACCCAGAGGTGCACCCCAATACTCACCCTAACCTCACCCGTAACTAGCCTGACCCTAGCCCTTGCGCTAACCCGTCTTAACCCTAAGCCAGATCTACTTGCATTGCACTACATGCAAGTATGTGAGACACAGCGGGTGCAAAGAGTCTGCCAGTCTGTCACTTGTGGCTCTGGCTGACTCCTGCAGCAGCATTTGTGTGCCATGCAAACCATGCCTGCAAGTGCTGCCTGACTGTGTCTCACCAACTGTTGCAGGGAAGGCACCCCAAAGAGGGGTGCCTCTGCCAGTCTGCTGCGTCTGCAATATGCATATCCATAGCATATGGCTATGCATGCCCTTTTGTAGCAGCGCTGGCGGGTGAGGATAGGAGGCACCCACCACAGAGAGGTGCCTCCAGGAGCCCGCTACCCCCCCAAAACCAGTACTAACGAAAAACGAAAAAACGAAAAACAAAACGACAAATTTTTGCAAAATTTCGCAAAAAATGGAAACAAGCCGAAACGGGCTGCCTCCGACACACGACAACTCGAAAACGTCATTTTCCCTAGTCATGCCCATCTCTAATAAGCATGTAAAATTAGTTCCTTTATGATGTATTCAGTAACAAGAGGTAAGTTGAAGATGTGAATTCTTTTACTTTATTTAGCATTTATATACCACAAGCTTGTACAAAGACAACTCAAATTCTCCTTTTACCCACTGGCCTCTGTCTATTCAGCCAGTTTACCAGGAAATCACAAAAGAAACATCTACATTTCCAGCAACAGAATTCCTTATTTCATATTCTTTAGTTTCTCAGCTTCTTTACAAGTAGTGTGTCAGAAGAATATGAAATGTCAATGATTTCCAATTTTTATTTTTTAAACCAAGCATATGCAGAGACTACTTTAAGAGATTAAAGAGGAACAGATATCCATACCCAAATACACAGATAAGAGGGAATTTACAATGGTATAATATTAAATTGTTGCAGATTCCTAAACAGCATATGCATGAAAATTAAGCTTTCAAATTCTTCTCTATCACAGGATGAATAATTATGACAGCTGTGCTAGACAATATCAATAACAGACAGGCGTGGAAAGTGTTCAGTTAAGTCTGAGCATCATATTAAAATATTTCTTTCTCTCTCCACCCTAACCTCCATTTCTGAATCAGGGATGAATATTTCATTATCTCACTGAAGCATCACTCTAAAATTATGTAGCTTAACCACACAGTGATACTTAATTCATCCCATTTTCATTGGAACAAAATAAGTTCTTTATTCTACTTTCTGTTTCAGAATGGGATGCAGAACAGTCTTACTTGCCCATGGGGTTTCTCTCGGCAGGGCGGCTTTCTCCTTCATCAGTGAAGGCAATACATCTGTAACGTTACAGTCCTCTCATTTTAATTTAATTTTTTTCACTTCTATTTCCAGCTGTGAAGAAATTTGACAGCTAAACTGCTTTAAAAATAATTAAGCTGAAGGTGAGGGTATAATCATGCAGGTATACTAGACTAAGAAGCATCAGAAAGTTCAGAGGGGTTTTTGAAATTTCATTGTCTCTCTCTGTGTGCACATGTGCACGTGCACCAGTGCATTCATACACAATGTGTAACACAGTACCAATCCAAGATATTTTGCTGCCTGAGATAAAATACAACATTGTGTTCTTTCTTGTTCCACACTGAGAGCACTAGCAGATCAAATGTTGCCCATCACTACCACTGGCAATGGGTGCTCCAACATTAGCGTTTTCGGTGTTGGGACTTATTTGCCCTCGCTAACAAAATTGTGCAATTTCGCGATCTTGTGAGATCACGGAGTAGGCTGAGAATGAGAGCCTCAGGTTCAGACTCCTTCAAGGCTTTCATCAGAGAGGGAAACGTTGTGGGAGCAGAACTGGCTTTGAGGCCTTGCCTCATGGCCAGCTACTTTAATTTTTGGAGCAGCAGCTCTGATCACTGTTCTGATAGCAGCTCTGTTTAATTGTGTAGCACGCCCATGCACGCAGCCAGGTTTGGGGAAGAGGGCTTATGATTGTCAGCAGCCCCCTCTGTGATGATGATGATAATAATAATAATAATAATAATAATAATAATAATAATAATAATAATAATAATAATAATAATAATAATAATAATAATAATAATAATAATAATAATAATAATAATAAATTGGGCCACTGTGTAGGATCGGGGGTTTGGGGAGGACAAGGGTACTTACCCAGTGGAGGGGACTGCAGTGCCCAAGATCGGGGATACGACAGTGGATTAAGGATTAATAAGGGGTAGGGAAATTTCCTGCTCATCTTGCCCCCCTCCTTCTTTCCACTTGGTTCTTAGCAGCTGCCAGAGATAAAAGGTGGCAATGGTGCTTGTTGCTGGGTGGCTCAAGTTGCAGGGAGATTTTTCTGCATTTGCTAATCTAGTGATAACAATAAAAGACCAGTATTCAGTGTTTGATACAATTAGCCAGAAAAACATTTTATTTTATATCGTACGAAGCAAGACAGCAGGTTCTCATTGGGGGATGGTTAAGCCTGTTTTATAAGGTGGGAGGGCTTTTTTTGTTTTATGTTTGATTTATAGGACAATGGGTCCATGCTGAACTCTGCAAGGAGGGCTGTCCACTACACCACCAACTGATGTAGCCTCCCCTCTGACATGGATCTGTCTGCTGCTCTCCAGTGTGAGCAGGTTGTCGCCTGCCTCCATACCCCCCCTTGGATCTGTCCCTATGCCTGAAAACCACAAGACCATCCTAAAGTTGTGATGTAGACAAAAGAACAATCAACAGACCACATAGGAAAATATAAATAGCAGAAAATGCTTCACCCACCTTTGCTGTATCCACCACACTTTGTCACTTCTGTGACTTGATAAACCAAAAGGACTGCAAATGATATTTGAGGGCAAACTGTTGTCTTCCCACCCTCCTCAGCCCCTCCCCTGACCAATGTCTATTGGAAAAGTATAACTATGTTGCCCTGACAAGTGATTGCTGTTCAGGTTGTTTACCCTGCAGTTCAAAACCATTTGCTGCTCTGTCTGCATTCAGTCATCTGCAATAGAGATGGGCACGACTAGGGAAAATGACGTTTTCGAGTTGTCGTGTGTCGGAGGCAGTCCGTTTCGGCTCGTTTCCGTTTTTCGCGGAATTTCGCAAAAATTAGTCGTTCATTTTTTCATTTTTTCGTTGTCGTTAGTACTGGTTTGGGGAGGGGGTAGCGGGCTCCTGGAGGGAGCTGCAGGAGTCAGCCAGAGCCCTATTTCTACCCTATCTTTTGGAATGGATGTATCTGTGTTTCAGTTGCAACCAGCAAATGTTCTATCAAAGACAACATTTGTGAGCTATCAGTTTCAAGAGTTTCAGGTAAAAAATCAAAGAAAAACAAAACAAAACAAAAGACACAACACATATGGTAATTTTCATGGACACATCCACTTCTTCAAACATATAGCATATATGAAGAAGTTGATGTGTTCACAAAACGTTACATTAAAATATGAAACTTTGCCTTTAAGGTGTCATATGTTTTGTGTCTTTTGTTTTGTTTTGTTTTGTTTTGTTTTGTTTTTCTTTGATTTTTCCCTGAAATTCTTGAACAGACTAACATGGCTTCTCTCTCTGAAACTTCTACAGTTTCTAGAGTTTGTCACACGAGGACTGAATCCAATAAAATGCCTGCCCAAATAAAACCACCTCAAAGTGACTACCTGTGCACCAATTGCCTTAACAACAGGAAGAACTGCAGGTCAGGTCATGGCAACTTAACCTTTTGAATTTTGCTGTCCTTTTGTACTCTGAGCCACCTAATGTTCTTGACACTCCCCTGGGCCATTTGGATAAATGAACTCATGTCACACTTCAAAAGAGATAAACATTGGAGTTGAAACTAGAGAAGCATTCAAAGCCAACGTTGTTCTGCTGCTGTGATGATAGACACCATTCTCAAGTGGGGAATTTGACTGCCAGAATTAAGTGAATGCCATAACGAAGCAAGCTTTTCAGCCAGATTGCAGATATTTCTTCTTTCTGGTTAGCGCATAAAGTCAGTGAGATGAGTATAATGCTAATAGATCAACTGTGTATATAGGGGCTATCCATTATTTTCCAACAACTGGAAATATTGATCCCAGAAAATCAATCAGCATAAAAAGGGAACTGTAAGATCACATAGTGTTACAGGAAATATGCATTTGGGTTTTATTGATCTTTCCTTAAGCTATAATAGAGAGATCTTGGGTCAGCTGTTGCTTCAGTGAAGCCTTTACACCAGACCTTCATCATTATGAGTTAGGTCCTATCATCCCACTGAAGCAAACCTCAATTTTAATCCCTTCTATGATTCAGGCTGCGGTTCAATTCTTGCATATGATGTTCATTAAAGGCTCCTTTGCTCTTTAAGCCACACCAATACCACTAAAAGAAGGTTTAAGTCGGGCTAGATTGTTCCTCAAAGTCAAATTAGCCACAATTTCACAATTGAAACACTTTATACTACACTTGATCTTAGCCAAAAGGCCGAAATAAGACCTCTCTTTGCATTTTCTCTCTTTCCTGTATGAGGGATTCTGCAAAGATTCATAAGAGTCTTCTTGAGGAAGAAACACATAATGTATTAGAAGAAGCTATTTTATTCAGGGCTTTTCTACAGCAGATTTAGATTTTTTCCCTTCAAAAATATATTTCCATAGTATTATTGAATATAGAGCTGTGCCTTAAAATTCAGGAAATGTGAAGGATACTATTTTCATCTCTAACATGTGAAGCCAGTAGATACAAATCAGACTTTTAAAAGATGGAATTCCTCAAGCACCCATCCTTAAGGCCAAGTCAAATATGAGCTTCCGAGGGTAGCTATCTCATGACAGGGAAGATGTGGTGAATGTAAAATTCTGGCTTTTGTCTTTACCTGGTCACGTGACTGAAGATGTGGGTTCAGGGTTCCCATGTACCTTCCTTCTCTAGAGGAAATTAAAAAAGAAAAGCACTGACAGCCCTAAAGCCATCTGGTCAGTGCTTTGGGGGGGGGGATATTTTAAAAAAAAAAAAAAACCACCGACCAGCCCCAGGGCCAGAAGGTCAGTGCTAGGGAAAAATTAAAAACAAACAAACAAACAAAAACTGAGAACCACAGACTTCTAACTCCAGAAAAATGTGCATTTTTAAGCAAAAATACCCAACATGTCCAATATTTCTTGGGAAGCTCGCCAGAATCCGCTAAAGGGGGTGTTACCTTTAAAATAAAAGCCTGATGACAGTAGGGACAAAATTTTTGGAGATGGTCTATCAGTAAATTAGATCAGGATTTTAAAGGACGTGTGATAGAGCCCAGGTTGTATAAAAATGGACCCATGTGTGTCAAAACAGCTTATCTTGCACCTCTCCTAGTATGTCTGGATCTGCCTTTCTAGCAGTAGCATCTACACTGCACTGAAAGTGAAAAGTAAACAATCTTGGGATTCATAATTGGGTGAGGAATTACAGTTCCCAGCTAGAAAAGCCAACTGCTGATTCCTGAATGATAGTAGGACATTATGGGATTTTTAAAAGGATAGGTGTAGAACGGAATAGAAGGAGCAGAATGCATACGTTATTATAAAAATCTATGGCAAATCTGTTGAAATGCGATGGATGAAGATCTGATCAATGTTTTAGAAATCATACCTAACAACCAATGCTCATTTACTCAATATATGCTCTAACCAAGAAGATAGCTCTTCTTTCCACACCTGTTCTTTAAGCTGGGTTAGACAAACCCAACACCAACTCCTTTTGATGATGTTAGCACTTTATGGCTGAGGTCCAGATGTGAGTCACATCTGGAGCAAGTACATTAGATCAATGGGGGTTTGGTAAGCCAGCACCTATATAAGTTCCATTGATTCAATTGAGCTACTCTAGTTGAGACCTACTACTGGATTTCTGCTTATACCTAGAAAAGCCTAAGAAAATCACCACAAGCCTTGTTGGGGGAAAAAAAGAAAAGGAGATAAAAAGAGGTGATAACTCTAATTCAACTGAAGAGAAATTCCAGGATAAATAAAGGGATCCAAAACCATACTTTAAAAAACCAAAATATTCAAATACTTCTGTGTGAATAAACAAGTATGTTAATTTCACCTTTTTAAAGTCACAGGTTATTTTCATGGAATTCCTAAAGAAATTCGAAGAGAGGAGGGAGCTTAATTCTCATTTTCAAAAATGAACCAAACAGAATTCTCATCTGCCCCTATTTAACATACAAGGTGAAGACTCTCTTAAAAGAAAAGTTCAGATATTTAATCTGTGACAAATGTCACTGGTTTTCCAATAGCTTATCTTTTTATCTTGCCCATTACTTAACATTTGTTGGTTCAATCTTGTTCTATTTAAATGTTATACTGTGAACTGCCCTGAGTAGGTGATATGTCTCCTTGAAAAAAGCCTCTGTTGGATAAATGAGTAATATCTGATAGGGAAATTGCACTGAAAATATTTTCGCCTTGAAGGATAGAGGATGAAATGATAAAAATAAATAGGAACAAAAATGAAGTAGGGAGTCATTCTTTGGTTTTTAAAGTTCTCGCCATACTTTACAGCAAGACCTCAAGCAAATGAGAAGTGAATCATCTGAAAAATGCAGAGGAAATGCCACACTGAAAATTTGTATGAAGAAGTGGGGAATATATGCCTTGCACAAAACCGTATCACCCTCTTTTCCTCAGTGAGATTTATTTGCTTACATACTGCATTTCAGGGACTCTGCTCTCAATTGCTGTAGTTTCAGAGACATCTCTGGGAATATTGAAGAGATCCTTGATTCAAAAGACTATGTTTTAGAGGACTGCAGCTTTTTTTGACACCAGCTCCACATCCTTCCCTCTCCACCCCCACCCTGATAAAAAATTTGATCAGACATTTTATTTCCAATATACGTGCCGGTCCTGCTCTCTGATTTTAGCTGACCCTCTATTGCTTTGTTGTGATAATGCAGTTTTTATTGACTTTTATTCTCTTTTCCACTTGTGAGAAAAAATTTGGCCATGCAATTTGTACACTGCCCTCATTTCTGTAGCTGAAGGATGTTTTCAAAATACATTATAAAATAAAAATAATTAACCCCCCCCACTCCCTCCTGGCCGAGCCTATCCATCAGGAAAATCAAGGCCAAGGCCAGGCCTGGATCCAGATGGAAACGATGAGATAATTCATTTCCTACTAAGGCACCTTGAGTTGCACGGCCAGTGCTTTTTCAAATACCTTACCTCCCTGAGGACTGGGTCGGCACATTTTTATTATTATTTTTTTCTTGCGCTGACCAGCTGGCCCATGGGCCAGGTCAACACTTTTTTATTTTTCATTTTTTAAATGTCACGCTGACAAGCTGGCCCGCAGGCGGGGTCGGCATATTTATTTATTTATTTATTTATTTATTTATTTATTTATTTATTTATTTATTTATTTATCTACAATCTACTGCCCTATGGCTCCAGTGCAATACTATACCTGATTGGTGTGTTGAACAAAAGGTAGGCACCAAATTTTCACCTGTTTTGTACTGTTTGCCCACAGGACACAGAAGGGCAGATCAGGGGTGGTTTTGTGGCTGGGTGAAATATGATGAACTCCCCCGGGCACCTTTATGATACATCTGCATCTAGCACTGTATTCCCAAGATTCAGGGCCCAGTATGGCAGATGCACATGGGAAAACTTAACTCTTAAAAGTCAGATTTGAATTCCCGTGTCTTTTGCCTCCTTCACCCATGCCCAGAGGTTCTTGTACAAGGAAAGCAGGTGCAAAACATATCTCTCTAGGCTGAGAATGGTCATACATATGGGGTATGTGTAGTACACAATACACATATGCATGTTTTTTTTCCAGCTCTGTCTATGAAGTACCAAAATGTCTGATTGGTTTTACTTTTGACATGGGAAACATGCCCACAAAAAAAATTCAGCAGCATCAGAAAGCAAAATGTACAGATTTGCCCATCACTGCTGAGGAGTTTCTTCCATTCTTTTCCCTCTGTTGGCAGGCTGGATCTCCTATTTATCTCCTATTTGTCTTTGGTCTTCCTTGTTCTGATGCAGGGGCATATCGGAGGGGGAGAAGGGTACATCTGTCTCTAGGCACCCCAAAACCTTGCTACGCTGCTGTTCTGATGCACTGTCTTGGTACCTATTGAGATTCCAGGCACACACACACACACACACACACACACACACACACACACACACACACACACACACACACACACACACACACACACACACACACACACACACACACACACACACACAGAAAGCCCAAGCAAAGATTGGAGAAGTACTCATCTGTAGATGAGTTCAACCACTTGGGACCAAAAGGTTTCTCAGCTTCAGTCTGGAAGACAATATGTTTAATCTTAATGACTGGGCACTGAAATACTAATGGGATCATTAATTGTCTAAGTGAATTTACGTTAATGTCCAGACAAAGCAGTTTCAAGTGGTGTAGTGTTCAGAGTGTGTATTACATTAGTACATAAATTACTTCTCACCTGCTTTATTAGACTCTCGAGTTTTCCTCTTTTTGGTTTGCTGCTAAAGCAGGAATAAAGATGCATTATGACAGTTTTTAATACTATAATAGAAATGGAAATCTAGCCTAGAGCAACTTAACAGTAATTAAAGAAGCTTATTTCACTGAAGTAATGTAAATGCATATGCAAAGCAGGCCTGGCCCTGAAGCTTCCAACTGGTTATAAATTGAGGCCTATGGTGTGCTCAAGGTTGCGCTGTTTGATTAATTCATTCCGCTTTCTTCCACTGTGCTTTTCAATCCTTCCTCTGACAATGACTTTACAGCTCATGCAAAAATAAAATGAAATGAAATGGGGAAAATTTTGAAAAAAATCATTCTGTTTGCTTTCATCAACACTCCCAGCTTTTCCCAGGCTGTATTTATTTATTTATTTATTTATTTATTTTTCACACTTATATACCGCTCCTACTTCCCAAACGGGAACTCAGGGCGGTTCACATAAAAAGCAAAGGAGCAAAGACGGTGGCAATGGCAGCGCTAGCTTAAAAGTTAAGTGACAAATTAAAAAAGTTACCTCAAGCAGCAGATCAAGTGAACATTGTAGAACTAATGCATACCAAAACACAATCATTAGAAGTGCTTCTTTATTGTATGTGCTATTGTGCTTCATAACCAAACTACTATGCAAGATGTAAGATTGCCAGGTCAGTAGAATCCACTCCCAGAGATATCAGGAATGGCTTTGCTGCCAGATGGGTGGTATAATAATAATAATAATAATAATAATAATAATAATAATAATAATAATAATAATAATAATAATAATAATAATAATAATAATAATAATGGTTGTAGTAAGAACATTATTGACCCCCTGTTCATGTTTCTTGTATTTTTTTATAACATGCTTCACCACTTAGCATCAAGACCTCCATATTCAAAGATCCTTAGAAGGAAAACATACTATTTGAATGGTTGTTCTCCCTATACATAAGCAGGTAGCCAGCTGCAAGGGCAACTAAGCATACAGCCTTGGCGAGAATGGAATATCTTCACCCAGACCCCAACTGGGTGAAGGAAATAACAACTTCTTCCGTTAAGAATCCAAAACAAACTATTTTCACAATGTATTCTTTGAAAGAAGTTACTATAGCCTGAGAGGTCCCAGTACCATCTCAAGGGCACCTATTCTGATGTCACAAATGGCAACATGAAACAACTTGTGTACAGATATGTAACCAGAAGGTATAGAATGTAACTGGTACCAAATGTTCTGGGGAAACCAGAAAAGTCAGCACCAGACACCAACTATTCTTGCTGGGGGAACGAGATTATAACATTATAAATATAGACTATGTTTTTGTTATGCTCTTATGTAATTTTGATTCCTTCAGTCTTGCAGGATTCTCTTTCTTCCTCTACCTTTTCCTAAGGTGGGAATTTTTGGAATTCCTGAGGTATAAAAACTACCCTCAGCCAGCCAGCTCAAAAAGAAATACAGTGTTTCCCACTAGAATGGAAAATATGGAATCAACACATTACACATACCCAGACTCCCCATTGAAATGTACGGTAAAAAAAGGGACAGATTCAAAGACGGGGAGACTGATTCAGAAAGAGCATTTTTTGTTTCTCTGTGTTTCTCTTTGTTGTTTCTGAAAACCTGGCCTGGTTAAAGAACTGTCAAGGAATAAGATAGATTATCTATAGAGATGGGCAGGAAACGAAAAATGAAGCCAAAGGGTAGCTTCTATGAACTCTTCCCTGTAATATCCCGAAATTTGGAGAGCTTTGGGGTTTGGGGGGCTGAGTTACTAAACTCCAAAGGAGGTCCCCAGGAGAAAATCATTTCTAACTGAGTCAGGAAGCCACTAATCGCTCGCCCACAGGGGCAGATCCTATTATGGATTGAGAACTGGTTGAGATCCAGGAAACAGAGAGTAGGTGTCAATGGGCAATTTTTACAATGCAGAGAGGTGAAAAGGAGTGTGCCCCAGGGATGGGTCCTGGGACTGGTGCTTTTCAATCTGTTCATAAATGACCCGGAGGCCGGGATAAGGAGTGAGATGACATGAAACTTTTCTGGGTGGTGAAGACCAGAGACAATTGTGAAGAGCTCTAGAGTTTCCTCCATTGAAACACATTTGCAAAAATGGCAAATGTGTTTCAATGTAGGAAAATGTCAAGTAATGCATATTGGGGCAAAAAAATCAAAACTTTATCTATCAACTCATGGGTTCTGAGCTATCTGTGACGGATCAGAAAAGATCTTTGTGTGCTGGTGGACAGCTCAATTAAGGTGTCTACCCAGTGTGTGGCAGTGGTGAAGAACGGCAATTCCATGCTAGGTAGGTATATTCAAAAAGGGGATTGAAAATAAGGCAGCCAACATTATAATGAAATTGTACAAAATGATAGTAAGGCTGCACTTGGAGTATTGCGTACATTTGGGGTCATGTCATCTCAAGAAAGACATAGCCGAATTGGAAAAAGGTGCAGAAGAGAGTGACTGAAATGATTACTGAGCAGGGGCACCTCCCTTATGAAGAAAGGCTACTTACTGTGCAAGGGCCACTCTGAGATACAGGAAGCTGGACTCAATGGGCTTTTGGCCTGATCCAACACAGCTCCTCTTATGTCTGTATGTTCTTACCTTCTTGATTGTCAACTGTGGGACGGCAGATCTTGAAGTAGATTTTGGCTCTCCTCCAAGATAAGCAAGAATTTCTCCTCTGCTATTGACATCCATCTCCTTTCAGGTCACAGCCCCCAAAAGCTGTGACAATAGAAGACGTTGTGGAGAGGTACTTAGCTATTAGACATTCAAATCTTTATTCTTGCTTCCTCTGAGTTTACCCTCTGGAACAGCTGGCCGCATAAACTGTCAGCCTTGGAGGTTATTGCTAAAGGGCACCCAGAGTGTTGCAAAAGATATAAGGACATTAAATTAAAGGATTTTAGACTGTAGCTGTATTTGGCTATTCTCTTTTTCCTTTTTCGTTTTATCAGCTCTGTATTAACTGATTGTTCTTGACCTTTTTTTTCTTTTTTTGTGTGAAAGTTGTTACCTTTGTCAGTCGATCAGACCCCTAGCTAGGGTACATGACTCCCCCAGAACTCCTGCAGAGAAGTATAGACCACCTGGGAAATTATCAGAAATCTCTGCTTGTGTAACATGTGGCATTTATTTGAATAAAGGGTTAATAGAATGAAACCACACAGTCTCAGACAAGCATCTCTTAACATTAATCTCAGTATCATGATTTGATACTGATCTCGGTATCAGTCTTTTCACTATTGCAATAATTCCAAACAACTACAACTTATCTGACTATTAAGCTTTTGTCTATCTACATTGCTTCTATGTGCCACGTGCACAAAATTTCTTCAGAAATGCCGCAACATCCAAAAGTCTTGCAACAATATAAAAACAATAGGCACAGACCTTAAAATCCTTCCTTGCAACTTACAAAAAGATTGCAAGTTTGAAAACTTAATTATAGGAAAGTACTTCAAAATGCAGGAGCAAAAGTATAATAAAAGACCAAAAATAATTATTTCGATATGCTCGAGCACTTGGCTGAAAACAATAAAATGAAATTCAACAGGGATATGTACAAAGTACTGCATCTAGAAAAAAGAAGACAAACAGTTACAGGATGGGGATACTTGGCTCAGCAATACTGTGAATGAGAAAGATCTTGGAATTGTCATTGATCACAAGCTGAGTATGAGCTAACAATGTGGTGTGGCTACAAAAAAGCAAATGATAATTTAGGCTACATTCATAGAAGCATAATATCCAAATCCCACAAAGTACTAGTTCTCAGTCAACCCAGAATGCAGGACACACAACAATGGACTCAAGTAATAGAAAGGCAGATTTTGGTTAAATATCAGGAGAAAATCCTAACTGTTAGAGCATTGTGGCAATGGAAACTACTACTTTGAGAGGTGGTGAGTGTTCCAAAACTGGAGAGAAATTTAGACAATTACCTAGCAGATATCCTATGATTTGAATTCTTGCTTTGAGCAGGGGGTTGGACAACAACCTTGTAAGCCCCTTCCAACGACATGATCCTATGATCCTATGATTTAAGTTACATTGTAAAAATGCAAAAGCCTACAGCCTACAAATGCAAAGAATGCATCTCCAGAACATACCAGTAAAAAAGTATTATAAGCTTTAACCAATTTCAGAAGCCTTGAAAGCCTTCTTGTAAAAGCGTAGAAAAATATTAAAGTTCTTAAAATAAGAATCTATAAAATGGCAAGCATTTTATAGATTCATATCATGTGAAAAACACATCAAGAAAAATATTTGGTTACCAAGCCAGGATATGAACCCAGTTTAAGTTAAACCCAGTTGGTTTGTCAATGCCAGCTTCTGGAAACAAAACCTACTGTTGTGGTGCTACCTATTCTTTGATGTCTGATGCCCAAAGTGGTATGGAGTTGTGATGAATATCAGTTCATTTATAACTGTGCTCTGTCACCATATTGAAACTCATACAAAAAATGTTTCATTCCCCTTTATATCTGTTTCAGAAACCCAGGCTGCCTTTAGCCTGGCTGAACCAGACTTAGGCCAGCTGAGACTATGCTGAATCCAACCCCTCTCAGCTCAGGAAGGGAAGGCCTTTGGTCAGTTTATTTATTTATTTATTTATTTATTTATTTATTTATTTATTTAAAATATAATCACTTTTCTCCCCAGAAGGACCCAAGCCTAAAGAAAAAATAGCACAGGAAGTAAAATTAAATACCACAAGCTAGGCACAATTGCCACGGAAACTGTGCTGACAAGCTACCAATTAGCAGCTGGCAGACAGAACAGTTAGTTCCACCGAGCAGAACATCGAGCCAGTGCAAGCAGTGAGTTACTCCTTCATGCTTCTTTGCTTCATCTTCCACCTGACACCCATTGCCAATCCCTCTGCTCCACTGCTGCAGCTCAGGAGATCCACAAGCAGAAACAGTTTGGGAACCACTGCAGTACAGGGGAATTAATTCATGTACTTCCTTTCGGCCATTTCTGCAGGACTTTAGGGGAGTGTGCTACTGTTATACCTGTTCCCTCTACTTCTCAGATAGTGTTCAGTTTCCCTCATTGACCCCCTTCTACCTTTTCCTTCACAATCCTCAATCACATCAAGCCTTTTTCGACAGAAGCATACCAAAGCACCATCATTCCATTTTGAAAATTATTATATTACTTTTTAAAAAAGAAGTCGGATGGCAGCTGTTGGGAGATGTGGACCTGCATCGCAAATGTATAAATCGATTTAGGAGTATACGCTCCATAGAAAGCAGGTAGCAATACACAATGGAACATGGAACAAAATAGTACCAGTCTCCCGGTGGGCTGGATTTGATGTGGAGATAGCACCGAGGTGGGAAGAAAACAATGCTTATATGTCATCTGAACCCCATCCAAGAAGAGTCAGAATTCATGAGAAGTAACTCAAAAACAGTTTGCAAGTGTGATCACAGCATTAGAGTCAGATCATCGCCATGGTTTATGGAAGAATTAAAAGCAAGTAATCATTTAAGAAGATGGCTAGGGAGCAGATGGAGGAAAGCTCCCCCAGAATGCAACATCGCTACAATTAGGGAGATGTCTTGTAAATATTATAGTTTAATTAAGGCAGCAAAAAGAGGCTATAACACCCAATAATTAATTTGGCAGAACTCTTTCAACTTGTCTGCAATCTTACACATTCTGGACAGATATAAACATTAAAACTAAATATAGGGAATTCCAACTGGCAGCCCATTCCAGATCCAAGATTGAATTATGCATCTATTGGGACCTTGGCTCCGTATTTCTCACAGTAGACCAGAAAAAGATGTCCAATGTGCTGTCTGGTCATGGTTTCTTGGATAAATTTCAGTTAGTAAGGTTTGAAGATGTAGACAAAGCACTTGAACACAGAAAAGCTACTATGTCTTCTTTAGATCCATGACAATTTTGGCTACTGAATTTTGCCAAGAATACAATGGTAGAATGCCTCACCTATAAAAAAGAAACTATAAGAACCTTTCATTAGAATGCTAATCTGACAACAGATGATCTAAACAATCACAGGCATGTTGCAAGTAATCTGCTTTGGAAAAATTGATGGGTGGTTGCAGATCCCAGTTGCAGGAATTCTTGGGAAATTATAGTGGATCTGTTTCAGTCAAGGGTTTGTGGCATAGTACTGAAACAGCACTGGTCACCCTTCAAGACAATCTCTCCCAAGAGAGGAAGATAGAGGGAGTGTAACCCCATTTGTCCTAGATCTCCCTGTGGCCTTTGATATCATCAACATTTTGGAAAGGCTATCAAGTTTAGGGATCGGGGCTCCATTCTTCACTGGTTCCAGTCCTTCCTTGATGGCCGATTCCATATGATATAGTTTGGGGATGCTATTTTCACCCCTTGAGACCTCTGCTATGGAAACCCATAGTGGTCAACCATCTCCCCAATGTTCTTTAACATCTACATGAATCTTCTGGGAGAAGTCACACAGAGATACGAAGTTTGCTGGCACCAGTATACTGATGACACACAGCTCTATCCCTCCTTCTCTTCAAGTGATGCTGTATAGGGCCTTGACTACAGCTTGGTGTCACTAATGGACTGGTTGAGAGCCAATAATCTGAAAGTGAATCCATGTAAGATAAGTCTCCTCTTGTTAGGAAGATTATCAGACCAGTTACCTGGCCTTGACGGGTTACATCTCTCTGAAGGATTGGTTCATAGTTTGAGAGTACTTTTGGACCCAGCATTCTTAATGAAGGCTCAAATATTTGCCATGGCAAGGAATTGTTGTCTTCTAACAACTCTGATTTACTATTGTACCGTTACCTGGATAAGAAATGCCTTAGTAACAGTGGTTCTCAACTTGGTAATCTCAAAAACAGACTACTGTGATGCTCTCTACATAGAGCTGCCCCTGAAAGCAGTAAAGAAAATTCAGGAGGTTCAAAATGTGGCTGCCAGACTGATTTCTGGGACTAGCAAACTCAATCATGTATCTCCAGTCTTAGGTTGATTTATTTGGCTTTCTGTCAATTTCCATGTTCAATTCAAGATTGTTGGAGAGGTCTGATCTGGCCACAGTGACACATGACTTTGTTACTTCCCATTTGATTACTGAAATGCACCTATGGAAAGTGTCAGGAAGCATTAGTGGGTCCAAGATGCAGCAGCCAGATTGCTAACTGGAGATAGCCACAGGGATCAAATAACCCCCTGTTACATCAGTTCCACTGACTGCTGATCCATTTTGGGGGTGAAGTCAAAACACACTGTTTTTTAACCTATAAATTCTTAAATGGCTTGGTCCCAAGTTATCTCAAGGACCTCAAGGTGTTAACAACATCAGAATAGGGCTTTATCTCTGTCTTGCCATCTTCAGAGGTGCATTCGGTAGGGGCACGGGAGATGGCCTTCCCTGTTGCTGCTCCCAGACTTTGGAACTACTTCCCACAGGAGACTAGTTCAGCCACATCTTTATTATCCTTCTGCAGGAAGGCAAATAACTTTTTCTTCAGGAAAGAATTCCTTGTTTTTCAATTCATCCCCATCTCTAATTGCAACTATGTTCAATTTCACAACACACAACTACTAGACAGGAGAGATGGGCACGAAACGAACAACTTTTCGTTTCCATTTTTGTTTTTTCGTTTCATTACGCAATGAAACGACAAATGAATTTTGTCTCTAAAATGAAACGAAACGAACAGAAACACCGGAAATTTTGTTGTGCGTTTCTTTTCCGTTACTGCAATATGAGTGAATTGCTTAAAATGCTAAAAAAAATTCACAAAAATTGAAATAAATGGTAATGAAATGGTACAAAATGAACGAAAACAAAAATGATTTTTTTTGCAAAAATTCACGAAAAACGGAAATGAACCAAAATGGACCCTCCAAATGACAAACGACAAACGAAATGACATTTTTTTATTTGTGCCCATCTCTACTAGACAGTAGTAGCAGAAGCAGGGCAGGGCTAGTAGCATAGACGAGAACTGATACTGGCATGTCTGAGCAAGAACACTCAGTACCTCAGAGTGTCCACTCATTAGTGTAGATATTTCAAGCCTACATGTGAACAACCACTATATGTGGATCCCATTCATATAGGGATTCCATTTACATTTTATTAGATTAGACCTCTACATCTAAGACATGGATCATTTATGTGTTTGGAAGTGGACAATCTAGCATTTTATGTTGTATGTGAGGCTACTAGTGCAGCCTCACTCCACATTAATAACAGATTTGGCTTTTTTTCAAAGATATTTTTCCAATAGCCAACATCTCCAGTTTCTATACTGGTTGGGATAATCTAGGAGATGTAGTCCAGAAAAGTAACTTTCTCCCTCTCTTAATAATCCTGACCCACATTTCATAGAATACTTGTGTGGAGAGACTAGACACAACCTCTATTTCTCTTCCATTTCCTGCTGCTGACATCAACAATGGAAAAAGCAGAGTCCTACAAAAGTTCAGTATCCTTGACTGTCTGTGTCACTGGCTTTCTAAGTGTATGAAGGGGATAGGATCTCGGTTCATGGATTCAATAAAACACAGCTAATTAGGTCTATGTTTGCAGAAGGGCGGCTTAATTATTTGGGATTATGCCTTTCATAGTTATTTGCTTTTTTCACCTTCTTTGTGACCTTATTTAGAACCCCTACAGAGCCCCATGAAAACATTCTACAATTAATTCATTTTAGCAAAAGAACAAATTTTGCTTCTCCTTGCCAAAGATATGTGTTATGATTTGGTTCTTGAGAGAGACAAAATTGATCTTTTAAACGATTTCAGCATTCCCTGGATAGTTAATAATGTTTCTACCGCACAATGATGTGCTCATTTAGCCCCACAAACTCTTTATATTGGCTCAAATATTGTTCCAGAAATCCAATCACAATTTCTGATAATAGCCTTCCCCTAATAACTATGATAATTAATTAAATATGATCTGTGTTCAGGGACACTATCTTATTATAAACTCTGGAACAACACACATAAAGTAAGATAATGTGGTTTAATGGTTGAGAGGACAGATTTGTATTATGAATTAGGGGGAACTGAGTTCAGATTCACTACTTAATCATTAACTTCACTCAGTCATTTCAAAATAGCACCAGGTCTTTCCTGCTGCATTGTAATGAACTAAACACTGAAATAATTTGAAGAGGGGGCTGACTAGAGTAGCAAAACACAGTTAGCAAAACCAATTAAGTGCAATTATAATGTAATGAATAATTTCCACAGCAACTGAAATAACTGTCGGTTGAAAATGGTGAACAGTGGAATAGGGGCAACATTGCATCACTGTTCAGCAGCCATTCATATAAGGACTCTACCTTTATGTCTAGCTAACTATTGAGCAATTTCTATTGGCAAAGGTATGTGAACCGTTTTGAGAATTTGGTTCAAATTACAACAGACCTAGACCAGCTATTGTTGAATACATGCTCTATAGGTTGTTAATTTGTCATTTTCATCACCAAGAGCATTGTGTTCTGCAGAGGATGCAGTAGGCCATTATTCTGAACATCTAAACATCAAAAACATTGGGGGATAGGTCCATGACTGCAATGCATAATCTGAATGCCCTGGCAAGAAGGAGACCATCCCGGTGCACCAGAAAAGATGTTGAGAGCATACAGTGAGAAGCGTGTTGAGAATGTTCTTGTAGTTGGTCATTTTTGTCCTTAATTGATCCCATTGTAGGTCCACCTCTGGGTGGTCATCCCCTTACCCAAATTAACACACCAAACACATAACTAGAGATGGCAAAAAGATGGGGTAACAGGTTTTATTGATTACAAAGTGCAGTTCCCATGGCTCAAGCACTGAGGTTGGATCCAATCCCATCGGGAGACCTGACTGCCACTCATTGCATCCTTTATCTTCCTATCTCCTTCTGGGTGATAACACAGGAATGGCAGCCCTGCAGGCATATGCCACCTAGGACAGATACCGACTCCAAACCACCTGAGCTGGGTTACTTCAAGGCACAGCAACCTGGTACCCCTGAAGGGTTTTTCCAAAACCAGTCATGACCAGCAGATCCCCACCTGCCAGCCATCATTCTCCTGGATCCATCCTAATGTTCCCAAACTGCCAACAAAAGCATGGAGCCATTAACAACCATAACAATGTCAAAAGTAGCAACCACAACAGTGCCTCATGGGCAAATCAGAAATCCATATCTTGAACACAAGAACTCTTAGGGTGGGTGGGGCTGGGAAAATGCTGCCCAGATTCAATTTGCGAGCTCAGCAATTGAGCTGAGCCAGCAGACCAGATTGGAAACCCCTCTTCTCAGAGGCACTGGCCAGCAAACAGCTCCATTCTCTTCTCAGGAGTACCAGCATGACTCTGGCCAGTCAGGAAGCTCCCAGTGGAGTGCAGGCACTCCCATGTGGTTACCACTGTCAGTTTGTGTGAACTGATCCACAGTGATCAGTTCACACAATAGAACAGCTAACAACACCCATCAACCACAGACAAGGATCCCTTCCACCCCTAATTACAGTGAAATATTTTCATCACAGTACAATGGCTAACACCTATTCTCCTGCATAGGACAAGTTTCCTCTTTCCCATGACTTTAAAAAAAACCAGACTCACTCTCTTTATACCCCAGAGGACAGAGAGAACTCCTAGTTCCCTGAGCTCCTTGCCCTCTGAAGATGCCAGCCACAGAATCTGATGAAACATCAGGAAGAAAAACTTCCAACACAGCCAAAGAGCCTAAAAAACTCAGAACTATCAGATCCCAGCCATGAAAGCCTTCAAGAATACATTCATTAGTTTTCTCATTCACAGTGGGAAAAAATGTCTTGATACTTTGAGAGAGCTATCAAAAAATTGAAAGATGTTGCAAAATCTTTTGTTTCTACAGAAGAAAAATAAAATAGTTCCTTTCTCAACAGCAACAGCAAAATCCTGTCCTTCTGACATGAAAAAAACCTCATGTTTTATTGTAAACCCCTTGCTATTGGCAGAATGTAAAGTTTTCAATGCAACATAGAGATTTTAGTGCAAAAATATTTTCCAAGACAAAATGTTTTTACAAATTATTATTCACAAAAAAGTACAAAAATCCAACAAAGAAACAAAAAAACCACACTTGCAATCTGCCCAGCAGAAAAGAAAAAGTTTTGAAATTTTTCATTCTCACTGTGCGAATGAACTAAGCAGACTTGCTTTCTTTCAAGTCATGACTCACACAGACTAGGAGTGAATCAATGCATGTACAGTTGTCCCCCGCCATTTAACGATTCATATACTGCTGTCCTGGTATATTGCAGGTTCAATATAGGAAAGTTATGTGGGCCTGTTTGAGGCCTCCTGCACTTACCCCAGGCCTCGTGCTTCCCTGAGCAGGCCTCCAACAGGCTTCCCGAGCCTGTCGGAGGCCCCAGAAATGGTTTCCAGCAAACCAGAACTCACTTCTGAAAACCGGAAGTGCCTTCTGGATCACCCAAAGGTACTTCTGGGATGTCCAGCAGGCCCACCGGAGGCCCATTCAGGGCAGCACCAGGCCTGGGGTAAGTGCAGGAGGACCCAGACAGGCCCCCAGTCCCGATCCGGGCCAGTATCCACATATTGTGGGTTTTCCTTTGGGTCAGGTCAGTCCTTAATGTCAGTGATAAGTGGGTGATTACTGTACTCACAGGTCATGGTACAGATCATGATTCGTAGTATACACTCTGTTGTAGAGATGGGCACGACCAGGAAAATTTTTTTTTCGAGTTGTCGTTTTTCAGGACGGGTCCGTTTCGGGTCGTTTCTGTTTTTCGTGATTTTTTTTAAAAAATTGTCGTTTCGTCATGTCATTTGTCATTTGTCGTTACCGCTGCCGCGATTTCGTGCGATTTTCGTGCGATTTGACATCCCAGCGAGTGGCGTCCCGCCAGCGCAAGGTGTTTTTGCGCCCTAGGCAGCGGGCGGGGTGGCGGGAGGGGCATGGGCGGGAGGCAGCAGCGGCGGCAGGGGGAGGGGCGGGCGCGCGGGCATGTGGGCACGTGGGCGGCGGGCGTGGGTCCCGCAATGACCCAGAGCAGGCAGAAAACACTTTAAACTGACTTGCTGCACAAGACTGCATCGAATAAAGCAATTGCAATTTTTATTGCAAACAAAGTGGGCAGTGCACCCACAGCAGAGCTGCAGGCAGGGTATGAAAGGACCTTGGCTTGCCACCAAGCAAATGAAATTTTTAAAATAAATCCACACCTCCCCTCCCACTCAAACCTCCCCCCCTTTGAAGCACTATCAGAAAAGAAACCCTAACAAACTGCAGAAGAATAAAAAAGAATAAACTGCGTTGCTATTCCCCACAGCAGACAGAGAATGAAAGGAATTATTATTATTTCCTAAAAATTCAATTGAATCAATTCCCTCCCTGCCTGCCTAACTGAAATCTAAAGGCTCCGCGAAATCGAAACTAGTCTAGCACAGCAACCAGCTACACACAGCCCTCTCCCACCAATATCCAAGCCCGGACTGCGACTCTTCTGGGAGTGCCTCGGCTTTTTATGCCCTCTTGCACATCCAGAAGTGTCAATCAAATCCTGGCCATGCGATTGGTAGAATGGGTCCAAAAATTTGCATGGTCCCATCCCATGGCCAGCCCATCATTGCACAGGTGTAAAAAAATAAAAATAAAAATAAAATAAAATAAAATCAGTGCAACCTTTTACTGCTATAAAAAACCCACTGCTGCTACTGTAAAAATTCAAGCATTTAAAATAGCTAATTTTTGCATGTTTCTGTGGTGCTTTGGTGGTTTTTTGGACCACGATTTCAAAAAAAATAATTGCGGACGCCATTTTGGATCCCCCCGCACTGCATGGCAAATGGAGACGCCGAGGATGCCCCCTCCCAGCTCGGTACCAGCAGCCCAGGACAGGAGGGGGGGAAGGCTGGGGACCCCCCCCCCCAGAAACCACCCCTCTGGTAGGTGCCCTCAGGAAGGCATATTTTCGCCTGCTTTTTTGGCCGGGAATCGGGGTTTTTTAATTTTTAAAACTTTTTTTCTGTGCTGCTTGGCATCGCGCGATCGCCGCGCGATGCCAGGAACGACAACGACAAATCAGACCCAATTTTTCTTTTTTCGGTTCGAGTTCGAGTTCTGACTGCTTAATTGTCGTTACCATTTCCGTTACATAATGGAAACGATATCCGAAAACGGAAACGACAATTTTGCCAAGTCATGCCCATGTCTACTCTGTTGCTGTCTTTCATCTCAAGTCATGCCCATGTCTACTCTGTTGCTGTCTTTCATCTCCAAATCAACCGATTGTGCCAGTCCCCCAAGCCATAATGTGATGCCCATATTTTTTAGCCTACAGTTTTTAAAACACATGTAGTCCAGATTTCTAACCCTGCTTTTAAATGTAGGGAAGGTCAATGGCATTCAATCTCATAACCATTCTCTCTTAATCTCCAGAGGCTTCTTGCTCTTAATAACTTCCAAGCCCATCTGGGAGGCACTTTCAGTCCATGACATTCAAAAATCCCACTTCAAAGCACAGTACTATCATAATAGGATCCTTAATTCCAATTAACAAAATTGAAGGAGACATGGGAACAAAGCAGATTCAAAGTAGTATGTACCCTGGGACTGTGCTTTAAATTCGTACGGGTTTATTTTGTTTATTATGGTTTGGGGGACACAATGGAAAATTATAATAAAGCTTTCACTTCCAGTACCATTTCCTTTTTTAAAAAATAATGGGCTTTTATAGAATGCAAAACACTTTTTTCAGTTGCTGCATAGAATACTAAATATGAATCAGATTCAGATTAATAAAAGCTTAGATGAACTGAGACAAAAATGGGGTGGGGGGATTACATGTCTGGATGAACTTGTCTGTACAACTCTGGTATGGGATGATCATAATGCTGTTTCATAAAGTAATTATCTCTTGGCTTATTACTTTATATTTAAAAATCAAGGTTAATAAAACAGGTTTAAATTTCTCTTAGTTAACAGAGGGAGAGAGAGAGAGAGAGAGAAGGTCTAGAATCAGCTTCATTATTAACAGTTGATTCAGCTGTTTTTTGAGGCAGCCTGCTCTCTATGCTTGAAAAAGTTGTGCAAACCAAGTTAGGAACCCCAACAAATTCCTAACTTGAAACCTGCGAACTGGTGGTTTGTGATTCTCTCTCTCTCTCTCTCTCTCTCTCTCTCTCTCTCTCTCTCTCTCTCTCTCTCTCTCTCTCTCTCTCTCTCTCTCTCTCTCTGTGTGTGTGTGTGTGTGTGTGTGTGTGTGTGTGTGTGTGTGAGACATTGCCACTGCTGTTCTTTCACTCAAGCTTGTGAACTTGCCACTGGCTACTTGCCAATTCTTATCTTATAACATCGGCTTCTCTGTGGAGATTGTTCTCTTGATCCCAGAGTGTCAGAAGCCACCTTTTCTTAACCTCACAGCTGAGTCTCAGGCACAACTTATTAGTTTGTGCTGGGTCAGAAAGAAGTGAACCAAAGGTGAGGTTGCTCTATGGGGTGGGGTGGGGTGGGTAAAAATAAAATTGCATTCTCAGAGTGTGATTTACTAAAGTAATGAGGTAAAACCAAACCAAAACAAAGGAAAACAATGCTAAAATAAAAACCCACTCTGACCTGACTATGATCTTTCTCTGTCCTTTTCTGCACTTCCTTTTCTCATCACCCAACAGCATTTTATCCATCTTACAGATGTCAGTGAATTGATGCCCTGTTTCTAAAACCTGCTTCTGGGGGAAGGATGTGAGGATCATTCGTGTTTTCTTACTTAAATAATGGCACACCAGTTTGTGATTCCTAATGCATTTCTACAGTTTTGATAACTCTCTTGAGAAGTTATTCTAGTGATTAAAAAAATCCCAGAACAATACCTATCCACAATTAACATAAAGCACATTTAATTGAATAAACACTAATGATTCTAATTAGTGCTATAGAGAACAGTGACTTCATGCATGTTTAATTCCAAATGCAAGGGTTTAGAAATGCTAATGAGAAAGATTAGTGAATGCCAATACAGAGATATTTTTCTAATCCAGGAATAATCAGAACTGATGAGTTTGAAAAAAGGGGAAAGGGAAGAAAGATTAGAAAGTGTAATATTAGAACTACAACTAGGGTAACATCTTGTGAAGCAAACAACATTTTTCTTCAGCCATCATCAAGGGTTACAATGTCACTGCTTTGGAGAATGTGATAATGCTGAGAATGAAGTCAGAAAACTTGATTTTAAAAAATGACACAAGTTTAACCTTTATGTCCCCTTTAGCAACAAACAAGCTTCCTTACACCAATGAGCTTCCATGGCATTCACATAAGTGAAGTTGTAATGTGCCACATAATGTGAAAGGTACTGCAAATGTACTGATATTGGCTAATGACCACTTCTTCTGTATTACAATGGTTTTTACTGGTGGTTGGAAACAATAGTTTGCAGATAAAGAAATCCCCTATCCACAGAAGATTGGATAGATATGTCCCTTGTGAAAGGTGAAACATGTTTTCTGTATTACAGTAGTCCCCCACCCTTTCGCAGTTCATATACTACAGTCCCACTATATCGTGGTACTGCAGCATGTGAAAAAGTCCCCCTAGAGTAAGGGGGAAAAGTCCTGTTTCAAGCCTCCCATATAGAGATGGGCACGAAACGACGAAATTACTGTTACCATTAGTCGTTAGTCGTTCCGTTACGTAATGGAACGAAGAACAACAATTTGGACGGGTCAGGCTCGAACCGAACAGAACCAAGAAAAATTTGTTCGGTGCTGTTCGTTTCCGTTAGTGGTGGTGTGTGATAAAATGGACTGGAGCTGTGGGAAAAAACAGCACAGGAAACCACAGCTTTTTTTTTGGCAGAGCCCCAAGCACCGATCAGCTTGGCAAAAAATAGTTTTAAAAGCCCCTGCTTTCCGGGTGCCGATTGGGTACATTGGGGGAGGGAAGCTCCCCGGCTTATTTTTAAACCTCCTTTGGTTTTTAAAGAACAAGAAGATAATTTTCGCTGCCTGCCACTGCCACCTCTGGAACTCTGAGTCAAGCATGCCTAAATAAATCAAGCAATTTATTCCTAGACAAGGTTTGGGTGCTTGGTTTCTTAAATTCTCCTTCCCCCCTTTGCCGTGTCATTGTAAAAAAGGAAAATATTACCGAGCAAGCTCAGTGAAGTACACCCCCTTGGCCTCACCTTTCCTCCAGATCTCCCGGGCTTGCCTCCTCCTCCCTCATGGTCATGCCCTCCGTGCTGTGTGTGTGTGTATGTGCACGCTGCGCATGTGTATGGAGAAGAGGGGGAAGCTGGTGGGGATTCTGGGAACAATGCTGTGCTCTTTAAAGGGGCAGGTTGTCTTTCCACGTCCATTTGGCAATGAGGGTGAGGGACCATGAGGCAGAGGAGGCAGCAACCCCAGGAGGAGATCCTGAATCAAGGTGGGGGTAAAAGAGGGTGTATTTCGCTGAGCTCGCTATGTTGCTATTTTGCTTTTTTGTGACAGTATGGAAAAGGGCGGTGGGGGGGAGGGGGAGAATTTAAGAAAGCGAGCACCCAAACCTTGACTACAAGGAATTGCTTGATTTTATTTTAGTTTTGTTAAGAGAGACCAAAAGGATGTGGGCATCTTGGGGGTGGTGGAAAAAGGCAACCCCTCCTTTTTATTGGGGGGTGTGTGTTTTGCTGGGTGGTGGTCTGATGTTTGGGATCCTTTAGCCACACTTTTTCTGGAGTTTGGGAGGAGGTGCCGGTGGCAGAAGACGGCGAGAATTATTCTTGTTCTTTTAAAAACAAAGGGGATTTAAAAATAAGCCAGGGCACTTCCGCCCTGATGCACCCGGAAAGCAAGCTTTTAAAACTTTTTTTTTTTTTTTGCTGAATCCCAAGCCCGCACTACAGCTGATTGGCACTTGGGGCTGTGCCAAAACAAAATGCTGTGGTTTCCGTGCTTGCTTTTTCCTATAGGAATGCATTGCTTCAATGCATTCCTATGGGAAAATGACAATCGAACCAAAATGACAAACGGAATGAAGTTTTTCTAGAAAAATCCATTTTAACGGAACCGAACCGAAGTGAAAAGGGCCCGAACCAAAACGGAAACGGAATGTCATTTTTACATTTCGTGCCCATCTCTACTCCCATACTTACCCCAGGACTGGAACTGCCCCAAACAGGCCTGTGGGAGCCTTCCTGGCCCTTCTGGAGGCCCCGAAAGGGCCTCCCTGCGAACTGGAAATGATTTCCGGATCACTGAAAATCATTTCTGAGGCCTCCAAGAGCCTTTCTAGGCCTGTTGGAGGCCTCAGAAATGATTTCGATTTCCCCAAAGTCACATCCGGATCTCAGGGAGGCCCTTTTGGGGCCTCCAGAAGGCCTGGGAAGCCTCTCACAGGCCAGTTCAGGGTAGGACTGGGTTCAGGGTAAGCACACGAGCCCCCAGCTACCCCCCCAGTCCTGACTCGACGTGCATCTGCATATTGTGGATTTTCAATTATTGCGCGTCAGGTTAGGTCCCTAACACCTGCAATGGGTGGGGGATCACTGTAATAGAGTCTCCTTGATACAGTAGTAGTTGTGAAACAGGGTAGGTATGGACAGTTCCTATTGCCTATCATAGAACTTGTTTGCAGCTACCGAGAGAGAGAGAGAGAGAGAGAGAGAGAGAGAGAGAGAGAGAGAGAGAGAGAGAGAGAGAGAGAGAGTTCAGATCTATCTACCCAGGACTCCCTTTTATCTATCAAATTTGATCCAGGCTCTGTCTTATGATTGCAGTTGAGTACGATGAAAGATGGAGCCCAAGAGATGGCTTTAATATTATGATACCATTATTTTTACTTGAGAACTGTGGCATCTGCAGCTAAATCAGACCATGAAGAGACTCCAAAGAGGCAAAGTATCTCCAAGCATTATAGCTTTCTGCTCCTTATCTTCTCTTTGACCTTAACACAGATGAAAACCTCACTCCATGGACAGCAGAAGAATCAATGACAAGTATGCTGTATGTCATTTATCGTTTTCTCCTGGAATTCATTTTTAGCTACCCGAATGTGACTGCCTTCCCAGTGCTAAAATAAAAGCTATATTTCACTGCAGTCCTATCATCCCACAGAAAGAATTATTTTTGTGCCAGCTACTGGACTGCTTATAATGAAGCTCAGTAGTCATTTTCATTTCTATTATCCCCTTAAGTGAAAAGAGGTGCTTTAGAATGAGAGAATCTGCCCAGCAAGGGTCGTGCCATTTCACAAAGTAGATTTCTTTCTTTTAAAAAAAGAGAGCAAATGATAAATAATAAATACATTTTCAGAAGGTGAATGCATCTTAATTAAGAGAGCTTTTTTTCCAAACTCACATATGGATGGGTATAATTACAGTGAAAAATCAATCTGTGCTCTCCTGAAGAAATACAATTTCTGGAGGAAATGGGAACTTTTATACTAGATTAACCATATGGGAATATAATATTTCACAAGATATGTGTATGGGCCACAGTCGAAGAAAAGATGGCAATGATCTAGTTGTGTTCTGCTGATAAAGCAGGTTTCATCAGTAGATCTGGGAAAGGGGCCCTTTCCTCTCCATCGGAAAAGATAGTTTTCCCATTTCCCAGTTACCTTTTCCCTCCTTCAGCCTTCCTGTTCTGCCTTCTAGTTTTTGGTGAAGAACAGACATAATGAGTCAACACCTCAGGATTGGGTTAAATTAGGGCCAAACTTTACTGAATCATATACCAACTTAAACATTGTCTTCTCAAAGCCTTTCACGGCCAGGATCTGATATCTGTTGTGAGTTTTTCAGGCTGTTCGGCCGTGTTCTGGAAGTTTTCTTCCTGATGTTTCACCAGACTCTGTGGTCAGTATCTTCACAAGGCAAGCAGCTCAGGAAATTAGGAGTTCTCTCTGTGCTCTGGGGTATAGAGTGAGTGAGACTATGGGGGTTTTAAAGTTGTGGTAAAGGGGAAACTACAAGAGTCTAGGTAGCCTGCAAACTGGAGATGGCCCTCTGGCACAGAAACTGGTTTTCAACTCTGCGAATTGGAAAGGTTATACCCTCTCTGGGTCTCTATTGAAACTCACCTGTAAAAAAACTCATGCCTTTCTCACTACCAACCATGACATAGGGGTTACCTAGTAGGCCCTATACTCCTCACACAGAATGAAGATTTTGGACTTAAGGCCCTTGTGAAAATCTTTACCTGGTTTTGGGTAGCACAAGGCTAAACTCCAATGAGGAAGCAGCCTCAGACATGCATCGTTCACTCTCCCTGGCACTGGCCAGTCAGACAGGGAGGTATGACAATGCATGTCCCTGAATAGCTCCTGATTGGCCAGTACCAGAGAGAGTGAAAGGTGAGGCCTCCAAGGCTGCTTCCTCCTTGGAGTTTTGCCCCACACTACCCAGAACAAGTTAAGAGACTGGTTGATTTCATTCTGGAAATCATTATGCAATATAGCCAACAGTGGGATGTTGAGCAGTTTTCAGTAAAGAAGAAATTTAAGTGACTGAAAATGTATTGAGAGAGCTGATAGAGAGATTTCTTTTAACCAAAAAAGACAAAAAAATACCCTCCCATGTCCAACTATTCAGTGAATAAAATATGGTAGAGGGCATGTGTACTAACAGTGCAAACCTGGACCAATTGTCTCTGGGCTATATATTTCAAAGTTTGCTGGTGTTTCTTTCCAAGGTAATTGTGTATAGAATTGCAGCCTGATTTGACTTATTGCATGACAGTCAGAAAAAACTGAGACCAAAAAGTGAAGTCTATTGAAAAATCAAGATAATTTATATTTTATTGGAAACATGACATTCAACATAGTGCAAATGAACATTTATTTTATTGGGTGCAATTAAAATGGTATATTTGAAATGAAGTAGGTTTTAATCTATAAGCATAGAAGGACTATTTAGATTAGATTTATAGCATGTAACACTTAAATTTTATAATGCATTTGTAGAAGTCTTTGAGGGTGCAGTACGACTGCCGTATCCATGGGGGGATCAGATCTGGGACCTGCTGCAGATAGTGAAATCCAAGCATAAGAGCAAATGCTCTTATCCAAGGATAATGGTGGCAACAGGGGTGCTGGGGTGCTGGGTGAAAGCTTTCACCCCTGACACCCCCCTCAAATGGTTGGTAGGAGGGCTCAGCATTGGTAAGCTTTCTTTTATTTTCTTCCCCCCTCGATGCTGCCAACCAGCTGCACTCTTCACTTCCAAGGTCAGCAGACAGGCTCAGTGCATGGCTTGCGGGGTGGCGGTGGCAACAAGGAAGGAAGAAAACAAAACAAATTTTGCCAATGCTGAGCCTTCCTCTTCGTCGCCAACCAGCTGCCCTCTTCACTGCTGGGCTCAGGGACCAGCCTGTGGGGGTGGTGATGGGGAGGAGGGCTTGGTATCAGAAAGCTTTCTTTTATTTTTTCCCCTCCTTGCTGCTGGCAGCAGCCAGACACCCTCTTCGCCACCGGCTTTATGGCCATTGCAACAGAAGCCTGCCTTGTGAATACTGTTCGTGACAGTAGCCTGCTTTGCGGCTACTATTTGCTACAACAGCCTGCTTTTCGGCTACTGAATTTTTTAAAAAATATTTTCCTCCTCAATCTGAGGACAAGTGCATCGGTGGTTAATGATTCAGCGGATAACAGGGCCATACTGTATAATGATTTTTTGATGAAATGAAAATATATAAAAACTTCACAATTTGATATCTTATGTTTGTGCATGTGTGTACCTGTCTATGAATCAGGCAAGCAGAAATGGCAATATTTATGTTTGTTGTGTTATAGGAGGAAGCTGTGTTTTCCTGACCACTTACTAAACAGTAAATATAGAATATGCGTATTTTAAAACTTGGTATTAACCAAAGATTAAATTTTGAGTTTAAATAAAATTGAAGCCAAATTAAAAATAAAATAAATTCAAGGAAACTAGAGCAGCTCCATGTTGAGTCCCATTTTCTTATGCTTAAATCAGCCAATCCAGCAGTAATAATGCCTGGAGGGGACATCTTTATATGACTACATCAAATTGCTCTTAAAATAGGAATTTTATAATTGAAAGTGACTGTTCCTTTTTCCTTTCCTATCTAGTATCAAAGAATTCTACCTTCACTTAGACTCACAGAATGATTAAACACAGGCATTTCATCTTTAAGGGTACCTCACCACATGCCTGGACACATTTGTCTTGCCAGAGAATATATTGCATAAACAATTCCTCATTGGAGTTGGGGCCATTCAAGACAGCTAACATGTAAATAAATCTGAACTGTCAATATTCCAATCACCTTTTAAAATAGTTCTGCTAAGTATTATATCATGCTAAAATCCCTGGGATGTTTGCATTATATAAAGAGTTATTAAATGGCACATGCTACAGGATCACAGGCAGACATACCATGACTCGAAGAATACGGCTTACATAACTACTCATCAGCAAATTTATAGCGTTCTTGAAGTGAAGAATCAGCTTGCTACATGTTGTTGTCCAGTGGATGCGCTCCCAAACAAGGACCTTCACTTTTTATACTTATAAGTTCATTCATATATTGTTGTTTTTGATAGTTCAGCTGTGTTGTGAGCCAATGCAGTCAATGCATTTTGCAACAACATACATGCTTGCCAACATGCCCACAGACCTGTGGCAATCCATTGAGGAAAGAGAAACATATCAGACAGAAGAGTAATTGGAGAGGCATGGATAAATTCATGGGTTGGAGCCCCCACAGATTTCTCTCTTAATGCCAGCAAATTTGAGAATAAATTTTGCTTTCTATTAAAAGTGTTCTACTTATATACCACCCCATACCACTTTAAGTAGTGTATGGGCGGTTTACAGTTTAATTACAGTATGCAGGCTACACATTAGGACTGCTTCCCCCCTTGCTCCCCCCCATCTGCTCACAGACTTTATGTGGTTTTAATTTAGACATTATTTACCTGAGTTTAGTTTCATTTTGAGAGTCCATTTTGGAAGCTCACAAGCATGTTCTTGATTCTTCAACCTATGAACAGATTTGCCTCAAGTGATTCTCTGTGTCTCAAGATTAGCAGATTGTATCCATCTAGGTGAGGAACATGCAGTACCAAAATGTATTTTTATAACCCCAGCCCTTCAGATTCTCGTAGGCCCTCTTTCTTCCAGCAAAGGAAAGTCTATTATTCTATATTCCTAGAAGGCTTTTGAATTGGCCACAGTCTTTAGCCCTGCCCTGCATAACAGCCGCCAAATACTCAAATTTCAAAACTGGAAGTGTAATTCTGGCCAACCCAAGCATGGCTTATTTGGTGCAGCTTTAATGGTCTGTGTAACACATTTAAGGTACTGGGGCACAAATTGGCTGCTAGACCTACCCATGCTGTCCAATCCCAATAAACATGTTTTGATTCTTCATCTGAGAAAATATGATCTGTAATCCTTTACATGATTATTTCTGGGTAAATATGTACACTTAAAGGAACTGGAGAATCTTGTACCAATTTGTAGAGAAACATCTCAGCTAATAACCCACCTATTTCTTGTTCAATATTAGCTAAACATATTTTATTTGTTCCTTGGCCTTCTATCAACATATTTCCACAACATTTGGTCTTAACATGGACAGTGAATCTGTTGAATTCCTTTGGCTGCTTCCATGGTGCGGTATAAAAAAAATATTTGCTGGTGAAGCTACAGCCCATGCAACTGAAGAAATGGATTTTCACTTCAAGAAAATATTTTGGAGGTCACTCAACCATTGGGTCACCATGAGGCAACATAAGGGCACATGGCGCCAACAAACTGCTCCTCATAACTGAGATGATAACATAACTACCCTCACATTCATTCTCTTATTCATCATAAAAAACTCTTTTCCAAACAAAGTGTCTGTCTAATTTGTACAGTATATAAAGAGAATGTTTGTGTAAGGATTCTACTTTGCCTGAAAGCTTTTTTTCCTGACTTAATGCATGTGATATATAAAACAACTATTATCTATATTAATCAGTGTGTCTTATTTTAGAGACAGTATTTTGGGGTGAGAGTTTTAGCATGAAATATGGTGTGTTATTTCTTTTAGATGTCAACATATGGAACTTAGATCATGTATATATTATAGAAATATACATTTCCCTTTCATTTTTCTGCTGCTTCCCTTGTTCAGTGGGAGATGTGTGAATTATGTTTTGCACAAACTAAAAGATGTCAGCATACTTTCATTAGCAGTCTCAGATGCTAAATTAGATACATATGCTTAAAATCTCAGTTAACATGAATTTCTGTTCCTGTTCCTATATGGTTGCAGGAAGTAGATCAATAAATAATCACTAGACATGGGCACGACTCGGCGGAATTGTTGTTTCTGTTTTCGGTTATCGTTTCCATTACGTAACAGAAATGGTAACGATAATTAAGCCATCAGAACTCGAACTTGAACCGAAAAAAGAAAAATTTGGTCGGGTTTTTCATTTCCGTTTGTGGCATCGTGGCAATCGCGCAATGTGAAGCACAGAAAAAGTTTTTAAAAGTTTTTTTTAAAAAACCCAACTTACGGCCAAAAAAGCAGGCGAAAATATGTCTGCCTGAGGCTTTGCCACCTACCAGAGGGGTGGTTTCTGGGGGTCCCTGGCCTTTCCCCTCTCTTCTCCTGTCCTGGGCTGCTTGCACCAGGCTGGGGGGGTCATCCTCGTCGTCTCGCCATGCCATGCGGTGGGGGGGATCCAAAATGGTGACCACAATTTTTTTTTTAATCGTGGTCAAAAAACACACCAAATCACCACAGAAACATGTGAAATTTATTTATTTTAAAAGCCTGAATTTTAATAGTAACAGCAGTGGTTTTTTTAAGCAATAAAATGTTGTATTGATTTTATTTTATTTTATTTTATTTTTTATTTTTTTAGACCTGCCCATTTGGGCTGGGCATGTGATGGGACCATGCAAATTATTTGAGCCATTCCACCAATGGCATCGCCAGGTTTTTGACTGATACTTCTGGATGTCTCGGAGGGCATAAAAAGCCAAGGCACCTTCCAGAAATCGCAGCCGGGTGTATGGATGTGGTTGAGGGAGGAGGGCTGACTGCTGGTGCTGGTGTGATCCGATCGAGATTGAGGAGGGAGGCTGGAGGCTTTAGGATTTACGTTAGGCAAGGCAGGGAGGGAATTGAATTTAGAAAATAATTTCTTTGATTCCCTGCAGTTTTGTCAGCTGAAGGGAATAGCAGTTTATTCTTTATTTCTTCTCTGGCAGTTTGTGAGGATTTTTTTCTGATATTGGATAAAAGGGGAGGTTCGACTGGGAGTGGGAGGTGTGGATTTATTTTAAAAATATATTATATACTACCATTTATTTTCTATTTTCCCAACTTCAATTTGCTTGCACACACACACACATTTGGGGTGCAAGCGAAGAACAGAACCTCTATCCTAAGTGATATCCTAAGTGCCCACTCGCCCGTCCGCCCGCTCTGCCACCCGCCTGCGGCCTGCGCCGCTGCCTGCCCACTCGCCTGCCCACGCCCCCCCCGCTCAGCCGCCCCACCCGCTGCCTAGGGCGCAAAAACACCTAGCACCAGCCCTGATTGCGGGACACCCCTATGCTCTGGGAAGTCAAATCATGCTAAATCGCGGTGGAAACGACAAACAACAAACGGAAACAACAATTTTTTGAAAAATTTCGCAACAAACAGAAACGACCCAAAACGGACCCATTCCGACAAATGAAAACTCAAAACGTCATTTTTTCTGGTCGTGCCCATGTCTAATAATCACATATATTATTTCTGAACTTCTCTTCCAAATGATAAAACCCAAGCTCCATCATCTAAGAGAACATAGTCTTTCAGATCACCTTGTACCAACTTATATTGGACATTTTAGGGCATTGTTTGACTTAAATTTATTTTTTTAATTGTGCCTAGAAATGGACCCTAGGCCAGTATATCAATTGTAATATTGGAGTTACAATCTTCCTTTAACTTCTCTTGGTTAGGAGTCTGTTTGCCTATAACATTCCAGTTGCATGAAAATGTTTCAATGCTCTTCACATTAGGAATATGAAATCAATCAATAAACAATTTGCTTGTGACAGGTGGAGACAACCTGTCTTGAGGTCGTTAACCTCTGTGAGATTGCTCACTTCCAATGTGAGAACAAAATGAGAGCTTCTCATTGAGGTTTGTAAATGGTTCACATAACATAGCTGCACTAAATGAGTCTGGTTTCCTTTTGTAAAGGAAAGCATTCAAACATGGAGTGTGATAATTCAGTGAACAAAAACCCCCACAAGAATCTCCCCTGAGCCTTTAAAAAAAACCTCATGCAACTCATCAGGACCAGTTGCAGTTTAGCTATGCAATTGGCACTATTTTCTTAATGTGTGGAAACCTCATTCTTATGGATGCAAGAACTCGGGTTTTGAGACCAAGAAAATATATCTTCTGGGGAGACAAAAGGATGCAGTGTCCCTTTTTCCCCAGGAAATAATGAGTCAAAAGAGGATTTTCCTGCTTCAAACCTATGTACAGCACATTTCAATATTCCCTATGACAGTGTTCGTGAACCTATGGCACAGGTGCCAAAGGTGGCACTTGGAGCCCTATTCTGTGAGCACCTGACATCACCCCTTTACAGCCACCTGTATTCAGGTTAAATTGCTGTATTGGAGGTTTGAGGAAAATTGGTGGGTTTTGAATCACCGTTTGGGCACTTAGTCCCACCATCACTGCCCTATGAGATGAAACTATTGTGCTTCACCATGGACACTTCTAACTCCTGGCCTTAAGCTTGGAGATTTGTTACTCTTTGTTGCTGAAACATGATCCGCTTGGGTCAGAAACTAAGATGATTACCATAGTGAAAACTTTTTTAAAAAAAAATGACATCCAGTTATCATTGGCACATATGGCTTTTGTTCAGGACTATTGATGTGGATTAGAAAGTCAGATTATATAAAGTTCAGAGCAGAAAATATCTAGTGACTACTATGGCTTCTTGAAGAGATACTTTTTTAAAATTCAAAATTATTATTGGTTAGTGGGTGGCATATAAATTTTATAAATAAATAAATATAAATAAATAAAGTGGATGGTCTTGACAAACGATTAATTTGCAAGTGTTTTAAAAGGAATTTAAACACACCATCAGTAGCTAATGATCACTGTACTTCAGGTATAGCGCGAGCTAGTCAACATTATACATAAGGGCATGTTGAATCCACCAGTCTACCTGGTGCCAAATAAAAGGCACACAGAGCAGAGCTGAGCTGACTTATGCACTTTTTGAGACCTTGTGACATGATCTTTGTCTGGGTCTTTAGTAGTTATTTGCCTACTTCTGTTTTTCTGTGAAGACCTCTTTCCCATCAGTGGGAGAAGGACAAATGGCAAAGCCAGTTTATAGATTCAGTGAGACAGCCAGGACTGAAGGGCTTCTGGTCAAGGCAGTAGAAGCTGCAGAGCGAGGTCCTCTGTTTTATTTTTAGTGGTCCTCTTCCTTTTTTTCAGGTGCCATGAGAAACCCCTACCTGTTACTTCCATAGGGGATGGAGGAAGGGAGGAAATTAAAGAAGGCAGTGGGCATACTCCTCTTGGTGTCCTCCTTAATAGGTCAGTATAAGGAGCTTGCTCTTCTCTATAGTGTTTCCATTCATTTTGTTTTCTGCTTCTGCCCTTCATTTTCCATTAATCTGAAATTAGTTGTGCTGCAGCCACACGACTTCGATGATTTAAGGAGAATTTTTTTGCAACAGGAAAGACAAGGAAGACTAAAGGTCTTCCATCTTCATGAATTATTCTTTCTCTTCCACTTTTGATTGCAACACATGAGTGATGGATTTGACAAATGGGACTCCTGGATGTGAACCAATCCACACTGTGAGATATGGTGGAATCTGACTGGTGCCGAAAAGGTCCTTACCTTCAATGAAATTTTTAAAAGTTCTTAGTACCTATCCACAAGGGCAGAACAAAGAGCTATTTTACATCCTAATGAATCATCTGAAGAAGTTTGCATGCCCTATTACTGTTCCAGAAAGATACAGGACAGCTCTTAATAGTGAAGGATTGATCATTTTAAGTGGAAACACAAATGGATAAAGTCTTTTTTTCTGTTCCAAACAGTGCTATAAAAACCATATATCATAAGTATATGTCAGTGTGGACAGGCCATATCTTTTCTCACCTTCTTAATGCCTTTGGCCCTTTGTTAAACCTTGTGGTTACCTCAGAAATGTACAAATGCCTTCAATTCAACAAGTTTAGAGAATGCACGTTCCAGGTTTAACAATCAGGAAATACAATTACAATAAGATATATCTTTGCAAGTATATCTTTGTGCCCATCACTTTCCTTTGACCTAGGATTCACTTGCCCCCCCCAAAAGGTAACCACCATAAGCCCTATACGAGAATCCTGAGTCCATATTGCCAGTGATATAGGACTGTTGGAGTTGTACGCCAAAACATTTGGAGGGTCGAAGGTCCCCTTCCTTACACCATTGAACTGTGTTGCCTTGTCAAAAACATTCTTCTCTTAAAACAAAAAGCCCAGTTTTCTTCACATTGATTTCCAATCTCCTGGTCAGGTTTGTACAGCGTTAGTAGTAAGTCAGATTAATGCTCTAATATTTTATATATCTACAAGATAGAATAATGCTGGAGGCCTCTGTAGGGATTCACTGCAGCGCAACCATTCAAGTTAATGGAAGTTGTGTGTCAGCTCTACATGCATTAAACTGAGTGTTTACTCCCATAATTGGACTTGCTATCAACATTATTACACCACTTAGTGTTTTGTGACTCAAAGCAGTAGGCTGACCTAGCTGATATACTTAGGGCTCTCACATATCTTTCTCTGACTGATGCACACATAGTGAAAACAGGCAGTTATCTACCAGGAAGGAACCCTACATTCAATTGAATTAGACTACTCACTCCTGTTGTTAACGAAAGAGCCGAATTAAACTTTGACAAAGCAGCACAGACATTTCTGCATAACATTTCTCTCGGCTGCTTAGGAATAACCCTTTACTACCATACCTCTGTTCAAAATATCACTTTAATTTCTTTCATACTGCTCTGATTTCAGTGTAACCTTTTCAAATGTGCTCAAACATTCTCTGTATACTTAGCAAGGCTGACATCCTTACTATATAATTTCTGAATTCATGTACTTTTCAGTGCTCAAGCACCAGGACAGGACGTTTTAGATTCCCACACTCATGATTATTGAACAATTCACACAGAATTAGATCTACAAAGGAGGCATTCCATGATAATGTCACCTGAAGAGTTGCAATCAAAATCCCCATGTTTCAGCCATCTGCCACATAGAGTTTGTGAATGCATATAGTAATTTTTTTATTAAAATTTGAATTCTTCTTCTTTTTAATATTGAAAAGTTGGATCTGTCCTCCCCATTGCTTGTATTTGTTTGCATGTAAACTGTGTTTGCTTGTGAGACTGCCTGAGGTTTAGACTTTGAACATGGAAGCTCAGGTTACGGCGATGGTAGTTAAATGGTTGTCTTGCAGAAATTTTTCCAGTATTTTTTTAAATTTTAATACTGTCTTACCTCCTACCCCACCTCCAATTGCAGCAAAAATCCTGACATTACATGTCTTCAGATTTAAAACAGATTAAAATGTTCACAATCATTTGCATAGAGAAGATTGTTAGTCGTTAGAGATGGGCACGGAATGAACATTTTTTAGTTTCCATTACCGTTTGTCATTTCTGTTACGTAACAAAACGACAAACGAAAATTGTGATGAAAATGCAACGAAACGACCAGAACCACGAAAATTGTGGTCATTACGTTTCGTTTCCGTTAATGGCGACGCACAATGAAATGAGCTGTTTTAAATGTTAAAAAACACCCTGGAGATCCGTAAAAACACAGCAATAATTATTTATATTGTCTGATAATACCTACCAGGGGGGTTGGGGTCCTTAAAATGTTTGTTTTTGTCTTCTCCCATCGTGATGTATTTTTCTTTTCCCTTTAAAATGGATGTCACACCAGCCACAAAATGGAGACAAGCTGTGTGATGGGATCATGTTCAACCAATAGCATGCCCAGGTTGCAGGTCTGGCAGCCACAGAGGGCATAAAAAGGTCTGGCAGCCCCAGTTCTCCTTGCAGTCTCCGGTGGGAGTTAGGGTGGGATTGCTGTCTCTGTGACTCTAGCTTCAGTCCTGCAGCCTCCCTGTGTGTGTGCGTGCTGCGTACCTCTCAGTGAGTACCCTCCCTTGCCCCACAGTGCAGTCACTCTGTGGCTGCCTTGCACCCTGGGCAACGCCCGCTGCTGCCTTTGCAGCCTACATGCATACCTAGTCTATACTGTGTCTCTGCCAGCATCCTTTTTTTTTTAGTGTTTTCCCTCTGGTCTGGGGCGTTGGGGGATGCCTGCGCATGGAAATGCTTTAAAAATTGCACAAAAAGCGGGTAGAAATGACAAAAAAAAACGGTAACGAAATTTTTCAAAAATTTCACAACAAACGGAAACGAACCGAGACAGACCTTCAATGACAAACGAAAAACCAAAACACCATTTTTTGTTTCATGCCCATCTCTATTAGTCATCACTTTTTAAAAAGCTGCTGCCATCTCACTCATACAAAAAAAGAACTAATGGTGCTGCCCTAACTAAATTACTGTAACTTTGGGTGAATCTTTACAAACTTACCCCCAGACACCATCTAACCTGTCTAGATTAGCCAGCAAAATAGGTGTAAGCTTATTCTTACTGAACCTTTTCTCTGTAGTCCATCCCTCTATCATCTTTTGTATCCTAAAATCTCCCCTGGTATGCTGGTATGCTTAAGCCTCATTAAAACATTGTCATTGCAGACATCTTGCCCTGTACTGATCTAGAGATCAACCGTTTTGATGGAAATACATAGCAAACTGCATTAAATGTTCAACTGATGCAGGCCACACCTGCCTATACCTTTATCTGGTACCAACTTGCACAAATTCTTTAAATGTAGTCAGGTAAGTGCGTCTCCTACTAGGCGCTAATGCTTGACTCATGGCCCTATTTACACACACGAAAGCCTCCAGACCTCATCAAATTGCCAACACTTTAAAGTGAAAGCCCTCAACAGCTTCATAGTCCTCTGAAAATGAAAATAATTGGAATAAACTATGTGTACAACAGGCTGGTTTGCACCCCCCCCCAAAAAAAAACCTCACTGCTGAGTTTGCCCAGAACTCTGCTCACAGTCATAATGCCCCTTATCAGAAAAAAAAAATATCTAAAAAACATGAGGTACTCTGAGATACCTGCATTCTTGTAGTCTGTGGCCACTGTCCTGCACACCATCTACCTTACAAAACATACCATATACTAGCAATCCAGATGCACCAATATGCACCAGTAAATCCAATCCAAACTTGAGACCAGTCCTCCATAAAGATACCTTATTAAATTCCTGAAGGTATTTAAGCCATACCTTCAAGCCCCCTTTCATCTCGGCAGACATTCTGTGCTGATGAGGAAGTATTTTCCTCCCTGTCATAACTTCCCACAGTCTTCTCAAGAATGCAGGCAAAATTGAAATGACTGACTGGCATTTTTGATGGCACTTCGCTCACCCAGCCCGCAAATAAAGAGGCAACACACCATTTTGGGATACAAATTAGGCCACAATTTATTGAAATAATTCAAATCTCTTTAACTGTTCAGTTGCCTTAAAGCAGGGAGCCTGTATGAAGTGCAAGACGGTTCGGGGGGGGGATCCTTTATAAATTAGAAGGGTGCTGTCCACTAGTCCAACACCCTCCCCACATTTTGCAGTCAGTTCAAATCTGGGCAGCCCTCAATTTTATCATTTAAACCTTTAAACCTAGTACTTTATTATAACTAGTTTCTAACTTACATTCCTAACACTCTCCCGACCTATCGCTTAATCACATTTAGATTTATTCAAATTTTACTGGACCTCTTGCATTTCCCTCCATGAAAAAGGGGCTAGAGAGTATTCTTCTTTGCTCCTCACAAGCCAAATAGTTCGGCTGTCAGACCTCCCTGCAAATCACCTAGGAACAAATCCAACCCAATGCCTGGCAGGTGAATCCCATCTTCCCTATATAACTCAGGGTTAGACATGGGCACGAAATGGAAAAAAATTGTTCTGTTATTCGTTATTCATTTCATTACATAACAAAATGAATAATGAAAATTGTGATGAAATTGGAACGAACCGAACAGAACCACGAAAATTAGGTTTGTTACGTTTCGTTTTCGTTAATGGTGACACACAATGAAATGAGCTGTTTTTAAATGTTAAAAAACATCTTGAATATCTGTAAATTATTATAATTATTATAATTATAATAATAAGCAATAATTATTTATTCTGCTCTCAAGCACAATGGTGTGGGTTATTTTTAATAGCCATTTGAGCAGGCCAGTCATCATCAACCAATGAAGACACCATTATAGGAGAGTGGGGTTCAACTCTTCATTCTCAGGCTGCTTCCCTTTTGTGAACCCCTTTCTTCCCCCCCCACTACTACTACTACTACTACTACTACTACTACTACTACTACTACTACTACTACTATGTCGTCGTCGTCGTCGTCGTCGTCGTCGTCGTCGTCGTCGTCGTCGTCGTCGTCGTCGTAGTAGTAGTAGTAGTAGTAGTACTCTGTTGCAGCTCCTGTGCAGATCTAAAAGCAAAGGAGGGCAGAGCAGGCATGGACAACCTTTATATTGGCTGCCTGGCTCCTGTCTGTCCTGGCCCATAGCTGACACTTTTTGTGCTACTTTCCAGACTGGCAGGCAAAGGAGGCCCACCCTAGAATGTTTGGCTGCAGAGAGGCCCTTGTGAATGGTAGTGAGTAAGCAGAAGAGAATAGCCTATGTTTGTCATCTTGACTGTTTCCATTGGTGTTGTCGATGTGCTGTCATTTACCGTATAAAGATTGGCATCCATGAGGGCACAATATTGTGCAGAAATAACAGGGCATCTCCTGGCTTTTTGATTTGTGGGCACAGAAGCACAATTTCTCATGTTCATAAACCAAAGGTGCTTATAAGAATTGAATTGTCCATAAGGCAATTGAATGCTGGCAATATACAAAGGAGTTCCAGCAATATTTTCCACACAAATTATTGCACCTTGATATACGTTCTTCAAATATTACAGATCTATAATCATAGAATATTCAACCCTCCAACTTAATTGCCATTTATATTCCCTCAAGGTATTGCTTTGGTATAGAATTTACTATTAGGCAGCTAGTATCAAAGAGCAATACATTTATGATGAATTGAAAACTTACATATACTGTCAAAAGCAGAATTGTGTGAATTGCTATCAGCTATTTTGTGCTGAATTCCAAAAGGGTACTATATTTTCCTTCCAGGGTTCATTACCTTTTCATTGATATGGAGTGGCAGGGGAAGAAGATTGGTTTAAACATTGTTCAAAGGTCAGAGGAAGGGCATTCATACAAACAGTATGGGTCCCTCTGCATCTCTGCTTTCCTGCTTTCAGCCCCCATTTCCTCTGCTATACTGAAGTAATGATTTATGTGATGCGCATATGGTAACCTTGGAGTTTTGAGCTTCTTGTGTGTGTGGTTTGCTTGCTTTAAAAACAGCTTTCACCAAAGCCCTTCAATTTATGTCCCATTGCGTCCTGCAGAAATTATTTCTTATTGCAATCATTCCCCAGATCAGCTACTTTTATTGTTGTGCCCTTTTCAGTTCGTGAAGGATATTTTTATATTCTGAGAACAGAGATATTTTTAAAGTAAATGAATGACCTACATCTCCACGAGAAATATAGTATCATTTAAAACAGAAAACTTTTTATATCATGATCCTGCAAGACTATCTTTAATCCTCACATGCCGTAAAATGATGTAAAATGGGATTTTCCAGTCAAAAGAATGCCTCTATTTATTGAGCATTAAATTGTGGCTTTGTATGTGTTATATCCTTTGAACATACATTACATTGGGTGGCAACATATCCCCACAGTGGTGCATGAAGGAGAGGGGGCAAAGGCCATTTATACACAAAGCACATCGCAAGTATACTGCTTTCTTGTAGTAAATACCTTGCTATTTTGTCTTCACAATCCTCAGGTCAGGTACTGCTATTGACATAGCAAGGAAAATAAACTCCACTTGGCTTGACAAAGTGCTGCTGCTGCTGCTGCTGCTTTTAAGCTTTCCAATATTTGTGAACTGTAAAATGGGATAAATTCAGCATGGCAGTTCTATGAACAATAATAATACCTAGATGAAGAGTCTTTTTAATCTTACAGGGCTTTGGGAAAGTTTGTGCAGCAGTGGGCAAGACTTGGGCAGAGGAGAGGATGACTCACAGTTACCTATCATGGTTCCATTCTCCTTACCAGATGCCGTGTCCCATAGTCTGCTGGATTTGAGTATCTACAATTGAAAAGGAGGTTTGGAACACAATAGGAATTATGTTGATGTATCATCCCTGCTGCTGCTTAACTGTCTCCCTCACTGAGCTAGCTGTGCCAGTCACACCTGGCATCAGAGATTTCATAGTCAGTGGTGCTAGGATATTTCAACATTCAAGATCTCATTCTGCCAATATGACCACAGGACTGTCCCAAATGATATCTGCTCCCAGCCACAAAGGAGGGCACACTTTGGGCCTGGTTTTATGTGTCAGACAGAATTAGTCAATGGTTGTGGAGGAGCTTTCAAATGCTCGGTTGCCATGGGCAGATCATTACCTGGTGGAATTCAGACCTGTCAGGGCTCAGAAACTCTGCAGAAGCAGTGGGAACAATTCAGATAGTCCAAGAGTTTGATATATCAGAATGGTTTTCGGATTGTTCTTGGGGAGTTTATTTGGCAAGTGAAAGCCTTGGCGGAGGTCTGGCATGGGGAAATGACCAAGGTGATTGACATGATCACTCCTAAGTATCCGCAACCATGGAGTGCAGTCACTCTTGCTCTGTGATTTTTTTAGGATGCCAGCAGTGATTAAATGAATGAAACACAGACTTCTAGAGTGACTATGGTGGAAGACACAAAGCAAATCTGAGTCTTCCATGGTAAACATCTTTGAAAGGATCATTATGCAGCAGTGAGGGACACATAAGTGAGAGGCAAATAAGTCTTTATTTTCTGCTAATATTGTATCTGCACAGAATCATCCAGGACAGTTGCTTTGAGTAGTCAATGGCATGTTATGATTGAACCTGCTCAAGGAGAACATTGACAACGTTACAGCCTACTGTGAAGAATTTTTGCAACACATTTCAGATAATCAAAGCTAGGCTAGGTGATACCTTTGCATTTGTTTTTCTGGTCACATGGCTCAACCCCCTTTCTTACTTCTGTGGATTGATGAAGATACCAAGAAAAGAGCCACCCTCCCCACATACCAAGAAGAAGGAGGCACATTGTCGACACCAGAAGCCTTGACTGCAACCATTAGGTAAAATTGCTTCTTTTTAATCTGGCCCCAATTGACCATACCTAGTGAGTTTTAATAAATTTTGCCCAACATCCAAATGGAGTACACGGTGGTGGTGGTGGTGGTGGTGGTGGTTGCATACCTTCTCCCCACCCCCTCTGGCCACAGGGACTATGGTCTCGAAAGAGCCAAATGGAGAAAAGGAAGGGGGGTTGGGTGGGCATGTCCTATGTCTCTTTATTTGGAGAGCTAGGGCTTGAAACTCAGACCTGGATTTGATGCAGTTTAATACCAGTCTTGCTTCCTACCCCATCCGAAGAGCGCCTGGATGATATCATCTGGCCACAAATCTCAACGTCTAGCAAACTACACCTTTTGGCGAGAATGTACCTTTGGTATAATACTTTGATAAAAATTGCTTGCCATTGAAAGCTCAGCTTGCATTTTTTTTTCTTTTATTAGTGACCAAGAAAAGGTATCACCTAGCCTAGTTTTGCATTTGTTTTTCTGGTCACATGGCTCAACTCCCTTTGTAGTTCTATGGATTTCAGATAAAGTCACTCTCAGATCTGCTCGGATTTGGATGCTGAAGCTAATGTAGGCCCTAGAGTAGTGGTGGTGAACCTCTAGCACTCTAGCTGTTTTGGACCACAACTCCCAGAATTCCAAGCCTGTATTGCCAGTGACAAAGGATTGTGGGAGTTGCGGTCCAAAACATCTGGAGTGCCAAAAGTTAGCCACCACTGCGGCCTAGAGAGTACCTAACAGCTGTAGTTCACTTCTATGCTAATGGAAATGGCATCCAATAACAAAGAAAACTGAATAGAGAGCAATTTCAATAAAACTGCTAAGCTCTGTACCTCCCAAGAATGAGGGAAGCAAACTCAGCATGATGCAATGCTAGCCATACACCCAGATCCTGCCACTTTCAACCTGATAATCAGATTATTCATCCTCCCCCCCCCTTTGTTTCTATAGGGTTCCTTGATATCAGATATGGCCAGTTTAAATCTATTGAAAGCTATGGTGCTGTATAGAGGCAAGGTTCACTTCATAAGTCTCCTTTGAATCCAAGGCTATGATGAAACTAAACCTGAGCTGTCTGGGGCCGAGACCTATGCAGCAATTTCAGTGATAATGAGGAACACCACAAATGGAGGAGAAGCTTTCTTCTTCTCTCCTGTGGCCTGGAGAACACAGTCCCTTTCAGGCATTAATTTATTCAGCAGGGACAGCATTGATAGAGGGAAACAGATGAACTTGCTTTCCTCCTCCATCACTGTCTTCATGCATGTAGGCTCAAGTCTGAAGGGGGGAAAACATCCTACCATTGTTTAGGCTCTATAGGTGAGGGGGGAAAAACAGATATTTCCAGGCTTTGTCTTCACTTGGGAGTCTACATGTGAACAGGAACCACTTCACACATTCTTAACTTTATCTGAAGAAAGGAATGACAAAAAGGGTAGGCTAGACATTTCTGTTGAGAAGGTCATAGACCAGTGTTGGCAAACCTATGGCACAGGTGCCAAAGGTGGCATTCAGAGCCCTTTCTATGGGCATTCAACATCACCCCTTCACAGCCACCTGTATTCAGGTTAAATTGCTGTTATTGGCACTTTGTGAAAAAGCAGCGAGTTTTGAATTGCAGTTTGGGCACTCAGTTTTTAAAAGGTTCACCATCACTGTCATAGAAGATAATTATTAAATACAGCTTATTGTGTGAGTACAGTGAAGATTCTCCTTTACAGAATGCTACTGTATGTATCCACATTGGAACCATAGCCTCTGTGTTATGTGTTTCATATTACCTGGGGTTCTGCTTGTACAGCAAAGCATTTCCAGAAGACAATCAGGCTAGTAACATTATACCCTGGATCACTCAAGGAATCACAACTTCTGCATACATTCCTACCGTATCATCAAGATTGACTGCCCAGCACCTGATTTTGTTGTGTCTGGGTGGACCCAGGAATTTTCTGGGGGTTTTTCTTTTTCTTTCTTTCTTTCTTTCTTTCTTTCTTTGAGAAAAATGGACTGGTTGTTGTCCAGCTTTCCGGCCAATTTAAGAAGACCATTGTAAGCCCTATTCCAAAGAAACTTAGTTCAACCACAGATTATTTCAATGACTATAGGCTTATTGCTAATTTCTTGGGCAAGTGGGTCATGACGATGGTGGCTGACAAACTGCAGGAATTCTTGGAGGAAAAAGATGGCCCAGATCCATTTCCACTGGGGTTCTGTCCATGGCATGGTACTGAAATAGCATTGGCTACCTTGCAAAACAATCTCCTGAGGGTGGTAGACAGGGTGTGTGTAAGGAGGCAAAGCTAACACCAGGATCCATGCTTTCTCAGTCATGGCTTTCTCTCAGAGCAAGCTTCTAATATAGTATTCTCGAAGGGTTTCATGGCCGGGATCTGATAGCTGTTGTGAATTTTATTTGGCTGCTTGAGCATGTTCTCGAAGTTTTTCTTTCTGATGTTTCACCAGACTCTATAGCCGGCATCTTCAGAGGGCAAGATGCTCAGGGAACTAGGAGTTCTCTCTTGCTCTGGGGTGTAGAGTGAGGGAGACTGTGTGGTTTTAAAGGTTGTGGGAAATAGGGATCTTGTCCTATGCAGGAGAATAGGTGTTAGTCATTGTATTGTGATGGAGGGATTAAGGAGTTTCACTGCAATCAGGGGTGGTAGTTGATGGGTGCTGTTAGCTGGTCTATTGCATGAAATGATCATTGGTGCTTGTGGCTGGGTGGGAATAATTGAACTTTGATCTTTTGCAGGCTGTAGTTTTCAGTACTGGAAGCCAGCCTTTTTTATTTTTAGTCTTTCTTCTTTTTTGTTGAAACTATGCTTATGTTTGTGGATTTCAATGTGGCTTCCCTATGTAGCTTGAAATAGTTATTGGTAGTGTTGTCCAGTACCTCTGTGTCCTGGAAGAGGATTTCATACCCAGTGTGTTTCACGGTGTGTTCAGCTACTGCTGATTTTTCTGGTTGTTTTAGTCTGCAGTGTCTTTCATGTTCTTTGATTCTGTTCTAGATGCTGCACTTTTTAGTCCCAATATATACCTGGCCACAACTACAAGGTATACAGTATATTCCTGCAGTGGTGAGTGGGTTCCTTTTGTCCTTTGCTGACCATAGCATCTGTTGTATTTTTGTGGTGGGTCTAAATACTGTTTGTAGGTTGTGTTTTTTCAACACTTTGCCCATGGAATCCGTGACTCCTTTTATGCAAGGCAGAAATAATTTGTTTGGTGGGGGCTATTTTACTTCTTCAGTTTAGTATTTTTTGTTTGTGTGTGTGTTTGATGGATCTTTTGATTTCATTCTTGGAATAGCCATTTGCCGGTAGGGCCCAAATCAGGTGGCTGAGTTCATTGATGAAGTCAGCTTCACAGTTTTTTGTGTGTGGTCTACAAGTGTTTTGATTATGCTTCTTTTTGTTGTGGATGGTTATTGGAATTTTTATGTAGCTACTGGTCTGTGTGGCTGGGTTTTCTGTAGACACTGTGTCCTAATAAAAACAGAAGTATCTAAAGCTGTCTTTTATTAGTGCTTTTAACCATGGACCTCAGATGTCCACATTTGTTTTAGATATGTTTAATTCTGTTTAAATGCAGAGTTATTCCTTTAGCTAGTTGCAGGATTTTATTTGTTTTACAGAATATTACATATTGTATTGTTGATTTTAATGTGATTTGATGCAGTGTGAACTGCCCAGATAGTGCTCTCACTAATGGGCCAGTGCACAAGTTGAAACAATAAATAAATAATCAGCACCCCCACTAAGTTTTACATGCTATGAAATTCTCATTATGAACCTACCAGTAAATCTTATGCATGATCACTGCCAAAAAATTAACTAGCAAGAGGTAACTAAATTTCCTGCAAAGTATTGCTATGACATTCTGAGTTAATTTAAGATCAAGTAGCACTTCTCAGTGTTGTAAACCCTTGTCAACTCCTTGCTTCTGGGCTGAGACACCCAGATTGGAAGCTTGAGGCATCTTCGCTGTTCTGATGTTTGTTTGAGTAAACTGTCAAAAAAGCATAAACCCCACCTTAATTAAATTTTCATTGAAGAAAAAGCTGGTTTCCATCCCATCTTGATTGTTGCTCTCCCAGTTGAACATATATTATATATGTTTTGCAAACAGACTTTGGACCAGCCAGCAATTTGCATTAATATTTAATGCAATTTATAACAAACATAGGAGCAATTGTTGTTCCAGGTGACAACATTAGCTCATTCCTTTCTACGACAATCTTTCCATTGTGAATTTAATGAAGAATGATAGCTTTGCAATTCCTGTGGTTCCAGCATTCTCAAAACCATTTATTATGCATAAGAAGCCAACCAGCAGTAACAACAAAAATGTGTAGGGTTGGTGAAGGGACATTTTTTTGTCTAGGGAACTAATCTATGGAGTGTCAGGAGAAACAAAAATGTGTGGGATAATTAGAAGCTTGGAGCAATAGCATTTGAAAAGAGCTGGCAAGATATCTGGGGAATGGTTTAAGGCATACTGCATAGGCTATGATGGCTCTTTTGCATACCCAAATATATGACAAATAAAAGGAAATAATTTGAGAAGTTTTGGTGGCATTTTAATGAGAAGCAAATTAGGGAGTAAAGAATTGACATTTTTATCAAGCCATGCTTATACGTATTCCCTAGGGAAGATAAATGCCTCAAATGGGTCCACTATCTGTCTTCCCAGTTTTCTAGCATTTATTTTTTTTAAAAGGATGGAAATAATTCTTGCTGCATTCTTCCTTCTAATTTGGTTTGGCTTTCTGCATATGACAAGATGCCATGATGATGGATTATGAAGACTGGTGTAATGCAAGCTGAGCATGAGACAAAGAGTTGTTTTCCCACCCCACCCCACCCCCCATTAAGCCCTTTCGCATTTGTGCACATGGTCTCCGCGGTCCTTCCTCTCCGAGAAGCAAAGTGAACACCCACAGCAAACACAAGAAGGATGTTGCAAGCCAGACTTCCAGTGCTTCACATTCTTAAACAAAGCAGAAATCATACTAATTTCAGGGAATGTGTGATATTTGTGTCATTTGTACAGTTGTATCAATGCATAGAATAATGCAGTTCCAAGGGTCCTATAAGGCCATTGAGTCCAACCCGTAGCTCAATGCAAGAATCCAAATTAAAATGTAATATATTGGAGAGATGGTTGCACAAGTTTCTCTTGTATTTCTCCAGTGGCCTACAATAATTCCAAAATCCTTCTCGTATGTAGCATTACTACATACAAGTAATGTAGCATTACTTACATACTTCCATCTTGTAACTGTGCTTTTACTCCCTAGGTATAGAACTTCAGCTTGTCAAGATCTTTTCACGTTTTGTTTCTGTTTTCCATCTATTCCACTGTTTATTTTTGCCATCTGGAGGTTCAAGAAGCACTCCCTGCACCCCAGCTACCTTGGGAGGTGATGAGCAGTCCAGCACTGGAGACAGTCAAAAGAATATTAAACACCCATCTTTTCAGATGTACCTTGATTTGGATGCCTGCATTGAGAAGGGTGTTGGGCATTATGGCCTTGTAGGCTCCTTCCTACTTCATTATGATTCTATCATCCTGGTTGTTTGCCTATCACATAATTGGGTGTGCAATCTCAAGTAATGTTATTTCCCTTACACGTGTGTTAACTACTACCCAATTTGGGTCATTATTCATACCCTAACTTTCTTCCACAGACTTTCAAGTGGCAAACTTAGCTGCCTTTAAAGTTAATGGTATGTTCATGTGCAGGAGTAGGTACCTTTGAGTAAGATGTGTGTGAGTGTGTGTGTTTGAAAGGAAGTATAAGAAAATATCGTATGAAAAGATAAATTGTGCAACTTATTTCAGCAGTCATCATTTTAATTCAACTTTAATGGGTGCCTGTCCTTGGAATCCTGTAATCTTGTTCAAGCATGTAGAAAAGTATAAAATGAAGCCATTACGGCTTTCTGCTTCACTGGCAGTGGCAATGCAGTTTAGGCAATAAGCATTGAGCAGCAGGTAGCTTCATTGGAAACATTTTAATGCAGATGATTAGTTCACGTTCTCTGCCCAGTCAAACTTCTGATGAGTTTTTTTTTCATATTTCTCATTTCCTCCAGGAAACCTGAGGGGATACAGTTCTTGCTCAAGGGAGGAGTTTGGAACCAGTAGCCCAGTGTCCTGCATTTTGAAGAAAATTGAGTAATATGTTCCTATTTAAACAGAGCCTTCCTCTAAATAAGTGTTCTTGCCCTACTGTGGGCCTAAACCCAGAATGCGACATCAATAAACAGAACTAGAGATGGGCACGACTTAGCGGTATTTCCGTTTCTGTTTCCGTTACTCGGTTCCGTTACTCTACAGAAACGGTAACGGGAATTACTTCCCCAGACTTCGAGCTCGAACCGACGAACGAACAATTTTGGTCTGATTTGTCGTGCTCGTTCCTTGCATCGCGAGATCGCGCGATGCCACACGCGGCACAGAAAAAAAGTTTTTAAAAGTTAAAAAAACCCGGTTCCCGGCCAAAAAGCAGGCGGGAAAATGCCTGCCGTGCCTCAGGGCACCTACCAGAGGGGTTGTTTCTGGAGGTCCCCGGCCTCCCCCCTCATCCCCCGTCCTGGGCTGCTCTGGTGGGACTCGCCGCAGGCTCGCAGCCAGCAAAAAGCCCAGTCTCGCCGCTGGCCGCCGCAATTAAAGCGCAAGCAAGCGGCACGGACGGCACAGGAAAAAACTTTTTAAACTCTCCCCCCACCCATTCCCGGGCCAAAAAAGCAGGCGGAAAAATGCCTGCTTGACTAAGGGCGCAGGGCACCTACCGGAGGGGTGGGTTTCTGGAGGGGGGGTCCCGCCTCCCCCCCGTCCTGGGCAGCCGGACTCGCGAGTCGCCATCGCCATGCCATGCGGTGCGGGCGGGGGATCCAAAATGGGGCGGCAAACGCAATATTGTTTTTGAAATCGTGGTCCAAAAACACACAAGCACAACAGAAACACGCGAAAATTTATAAACTGCCAGATTTTTCACAGTAGCAGTGGGTTTTTTCTTGCAACAAAATGTCTCTCCTCTCCTCCTCTGTCCTCCATTGATTTTATTTTATTTTATTTTATTTACACCTGCGCAATGATGGGCTGGCCAAGTGTCCAGCCATGTGGGAGTGGACAACCATGCAAATTTTTGGAGCCATCCCACCAGTCGCATGGCCACTTGGCCATGGAGAATTCTGGGATGTGCCAAAAAGCCCCCTAAAACCTGCCCTAGCCCTAACCCTAACCCTTGACTCCGTACCCATACGTCACAGACTGTCTTCTTAGTGGGTCAGAGAGGCACCCAGAGGTGCAACCCACAAGCCCACCGTAACCTTACCCGTCACTAGCCTAACCCTAGCTCTTGCACTAAGCCACCTTAAAGCCAGATCTACTTGCTTGCATTGCACTACACGCAGCAAGTACAATTCCCTTCTGTGTGAGACATGTTGGTGCGGGAGCCTTGTGAAGGGCGGGTATGACCCTATCACTCTCACACTGGTCTCACGTCTGCACATTATGTTATGCAATATCCATATGGCTATTGCATAGCATTTTGCAGCAGCAGCAGGTGAGGAAGGGAGACCCCCATGTAGAGGGGTCTCTCTTGGAGCCTGCTTCCCCTTCCTAGTGGCAGGAGGCACCCACGGGTGCCTCCAGGAGCCCACTTTCCCTTTATAGCGGGCCAGAGGAGGCACCCACCCCACAGAGGTGCCTCCAGGAGCCCGCTCCCCCCCCAAAAAAAACCAGTACTAACGACAATGAAAAAACGAAAAAACAAACCGACTAATTTTTGCAAATTTTCGCGAAAACCGGAAACGACCCGAAATGGGACTGGTCCGACTAACAACAACTCGAAAAAAAATTTTTTCAAGTCGTGCCCATCTCTAAACAGAACGTCATGTGTCAGTGGGATAGAGGGGGCAAGCTCACCTCCTCACTGCTGCCCCTGTAGACTCTAAGCCTCTGCTCAAAAAGTGCTGGGAAACCTTCCAGCACAAGTTTTGAGGTGACCAAGGGCTTCAGAGGAGGGAAATGAAGACATTTCAGCTGTGCTCGTGGTATTAAGTGTGAGAAGTGTTGGGTGTAGGCCACCTAGTGCAAAATCTAAAGTTATTTATCACTCGCTCCCCGCCCTCTTGTATTTTGTAATTTGCTTTACATATTCATTAAAGAGGAGGAAGCTGGTTAATATCTGTTGGAGTTGAATCAGCATGCCAAAGCTAAAGTCTATCAGACTTTATATTGAATATTTTTGAAGAAGAAGCTTTTATTGGGTAGGTGATATATAATTTATATCTTCTTTACTTTTCAAGCTTTTTTTGGGGGGGTGCTGTGTTTTAATTTCATATTGCAGGATCCTGTGGAGAATTACAGAGTGCAATGTGTCACTGCACAAAACATACAGTGCAACTTCTTGCTTACAGTGAGTGTTCTAGAGATCATCCTGTTCAAAGCAGTGGAGCTTCTACATAAGCAAGGAGGTTGGGACAATTGCTTCCTTGCACAAATGGTAGGGGAAAAGATACAATGCACACTTCATTCCATTATACACATTGTAAAAGTGAACAGGAGCTTGGAAATCATGCCCTAATGTGTAAACACATTTTGTTTTTTAATGCAGTTTTGTTCAATATGACCATGTTTCACTGTTCATAGCTCTTTAGCTCCTGGAACAGATGGCTGACAAATCTGAAAAATGGACCCTGGCCTCACTAAGCTATCCATCCCTTCCTTACAAACAATGGAAGCCATGTGTCTGCCTCTCCTTTCCTCATCTCTATGGTCCCTGGTTAAGGACCGTGCTGGGTGGCCTTATGGGATTTCTGTGTCAGAACCTGGAAGGAGGTGGGACCATCAGAATATTGGGGGGGGGAGAGATAGGATAGCTGAGGGGTTGTCAAGGTCCTGCCCCTGGTGGCAGAGAGACCCCTATGGCCCCTGTGAAAGGAAAGCTGTGGCCAGTGGTCAGTAAATCAATGGAGCCAGAAGTCCAAAATATTTGGGAACCATTCCACTAGCCCAATTTTATTGTAACACTTATAACTAGAAATGGGGAAGAATAAAAACCAAATTTGGATATCCAAATGGACACCACTTGGATGGGAGACCAACAAGTAATGGCAAAAATCTCTGCACAAATTTAAGGGAAAATCATTCCTCAAGTCCTGGAGAGTTCCTTCAAGTTAGAGGTGATAGTAATAGACTAGATGGATGATTGGTCTTATTCGGTAGAAGGCAGTTTCCTTTGTACTTAACTGAATAATGCATCACTCATAATAATCCTTATTCATGATCAAACAACCCATAAATTAAAAAAAATCTTCAAGTTATTCTCCATTGGAGCCATCATCAGTCATATCAAACACAAGAATGCCAATGCTAATTTCTCTATTTTTAATCATACAAATGGTTATGAATTGTGTTAATAATCTCTCTCTCTCTCTCTCTCTCTCTCTCTCTCTCTCTCTCACACACACACACACACACACACACACACACACAGAGAGAGAGAGAGAGAGAGAGAGAGAGAGAGAGAGAGAGAGAGAGAGAGAGAGAGAGAGAGAGAGAGAGAGAGAACAACAGCCAAGGCAGGACTAGACACAAGTATTCCTGTTACATGTGACATGTCAGAGGCTGTGTGATGACTTCAGATGTTTAGCTGCATGTGTTTACAAGAGATAGTCCTTCTTTACTGGTACTGGCTTTTGGAAATCATTCTGGAATGGTTGAAATGCAGCAGGCAAAAACTAAAACAGTAAGTGAGTGAGTAAGTAATTCAGTCAGTCAGTAAAAAAAATTAATGCCACCACTTTGCTCCTATGAGTAGTGAGGAGCCTAAGTTCTGGTTGACTACTAGGTGGCATATGGAAAAATGAGTTTCCCAGGCGTTGCTATTAGACATATTATCCTGGCTGCTAAGCATAACTCAAACAGGTAGACTTCTAGTTATTAATAAATTTGTGCTTCATAGTTAGATAACTGATGCCCTAAAAATAATCCAGACCAACTATCACACTCTTTTAAAAACAAATTTCGCCAGAAGGATCTCTATGTCATCCTTTCAGGGGACAATCTTTTGACCTTCCATGGTACATGAAAAGTTCAAAGGGAAGTTACTCATGAGAAGTTCCAATTATTCATTCAAAACAGCCCACATTTAAAAAATGGGAGTTGGGTATAAACTCGCCAGAATAATCATTTTTGTTATAAACTGAGTATTTAAGCAAAGCAAAGCAAAGTGTTCTGCTTATATACCGCATACCACTTCAAGTAGTCTCTGGGTGGTTTATAGTTTAATTACAGTACGCAGGCTACACATTACCCACCCCCAGCAAGCTGGGTACTCAGTTTACTGACCTCAGAAGGATGGAAGGCTGAGTCAACCATGAGCTGGCTATCTGGGATTGAACCCCAGGTCCTGAGCACAGTTTTAGCTGCAGTACAGACATTTAAACACTGTGCCATGGGGCTCATTTAACTGAAAATGAGAACAGAAAAGATATGCTTGTTGAAGAGAAGGGTAGCTCTGATCCCCACTTGTTGGGGGAAGGGCGCGTTTGCCCTCCCAGCCCGGTTTTGGCGCGCTACTTTCGCGCCCATCCGGGGCTTTTTTCCCGGGGACGGGAGCCTATATGAAGGCTCCCGGCCCTCGCCGCCATTTTGTCGGCGTTTGAGTTTCGGCGCGGCGGACGGCGGTCGTCTGCGCTTGTTTGCGCCCCCCCTTTTTTGTCTCGCCTAGGCTTACCGGGGGGTGGACGATCCGCGTCCTCCGCACCTTTTTTCGGCCGCCTGCCTCCTGTACCGGCGGCGAGTCCAGCGCCGGCCGCGGCTGCCTCTGGGTTCCGGTCGCGCTGCTGGCTGGCGGGCGCTTTGGACAGCCGCCTGCCGGCCGGTTGGGCGATCGGAGCCTGGATTGCGGCTCCGCCGGCTGCAGCTATGCCGCTTCGTAGGGAGGCTGATCCTCTTCCTCTGCCGCGGCCTGCTATGCAGGATATCGCGGTCCAGGCTGACTCACCCGCTACCAGCTCTTCGACGGTTTCTCCATTGGAGCTTCCACAGGGTGATGAATGTATGCCCCTTGGTGTACATCTGTCCCGGGCTACGATTGATAAAATTCTTAGCGGGGCCTATGTGGATGTTTTCGACCTGTTGAATAGGGAAGTCGACCGGGAGACTTTTAAGAGGTTGGATGACAAGGAGCGGGAGACGCTCCGCAAGAGGAAACCTGAGAGGTGCTGGACCAATTGGCTTTCGGCATTTTTTATCTATTCCGCAGTTATTATCAAGGCCCACCCTGAGCGTGCCCTGGCTCTGGTCGAATACATGGATATGATTCACCGGGCCCACCTTGAATTTGCGGGGACTGCTTGGTTGCGGTACGATGAGCGTTTCCGCTTACGTGCCGCCCAATCACCAGCGATGCGTTGGGATGAACCATATGGGCCGCTTTGGATGAAGGTCATGTACCCGGCCCGGGCGATTTCGGCTGATCATTTCGACAGTGGTCATGTGGCCTTTAGGACGAGCCAAGCGGCATCCTCGCGCCCTGGGGCGGGACAGGCGGTTCAACCCCGCTTGGCCTGCTGGGAGTACAATGCCAAGGGCTCTTGTAACCGACGCCAGTGCCGGTTCAAGCATGTCTGCTCCGGTTGTGGTGGCGCCCATGCTGCGCCCTCCTGCCCTAAAGGCAAGCGTACTTCCTCTCCCGCCCCGGCCGTGATGGCGGCGCCAAGAAAAATGCCTCCGGCTCGGGCTCCATTCCGAAAGGGCCCTAGCCCTATCAAACTTCAGCCGTTACGTCGCTTGCTTCGACGCTACCCTGACAGGGCGGCTGCTCGGTATCTTCTACAGGGTTTTCTTTGGGGCTTTCGTATTCCGACGCTAGGATCCAGGGAGGCTATTCTGGCTAAGAACTTGAAATCTATTAAGGGCTTTGAGGACGTGGTTAGGGACAAGATCGCTAAGGAGGTGGCTGAGGGGCGGGTCTTGGGCCCTTTCCCTCACCCGCCTACTCCTCATTTTCGGGCATCGCCCCTCGGCATTGTGCCGAAGAAGACCCCGGGTGAATACAGGCTTATACATCACCTGTCCTTCCCGGCGGGATCATCAGTCAACGACATGATCCCCCATGAGTGGTGTACGGTCAGGTATACGTCTCTTGATTCGGCCATTGCGATGATTAAGGCTTGTGGTCCTGGTGCTGAAATAGGTAAGAGCGATATTAAATCAGCGTTTCGGCTGTTACCTGTTTTCCCGGGGGATTTTGAATTGTTGGGGTTTTCTTTTGAGGGTCAATTTTATGTTGACCGGGCGCTTCCTTTTGGCTGTTCCATTTCGTGTGCAGCCTTTGAGTCTTTTAGTTCTTTTCTGGAGTGGGCTTTGGTGGATAGGACGGGCAGTCGGCGGGTGGTTCATTATTTAGACGATTTCCTTTTTTGTGGTCCTGCCGGCTCGGGCCATTGCGCCTTCCTGATGGCGGAGTTTTACCGCCTGTCGGCCGAGTTGGGTGTTCCTTTGGCCTGTGAGAAGACTGAAGGCCCTTCCACCTGCCTTACATATTTGGGTATTGAGCTGGATACCGTCCAGCAGTCCAGCAGATTACCGGAAGCCAAACTTAGAGATCTTAGGGTCCTGTTGCTTGGCCTTTTGGGCAAGCGCAAGGTTTCCCTTAGAGAGCTGCAGGTGGTCATTGGACATCTTAATTTTGCCTGTAGGGTAATTGCTCCTGGCAGGGCATTTCTACGGAGGCTCTGTGAAGCCACGGCCGGGCTGCTGAAGCCTCATCATCGTCGAAGGATTTCTGCTGAGATGCATGAAGATCTCAGCGTTTGGCTGAGGTTTTTGTCTCATTTCAACGGGATTTCCTTTTGGCGAGCGGAGTTGCTCCTGGGGGCGGAACTGCAGGTTCAGACGGATGCGTCTGGGTCTTACGGCTATGGTATCTTTTATCGGAACCAGTGGTGTGCAGGCCTATGGCCAGCCCATTGGGCGGCAGCCGGCATTACCAGGGACCTTACCTTTTTGGAGTTATTTCCCATTGTGGGTGCGGTTTGGCTGTGGGCAGAGTCGTGGGCGAACTCGGCTGTCCGTTTCTGGTGTGACAACCAGGCGGTCGTCCGGGTAATTAACACCTTATCATCCCGTTCGCCTCGCGTCATGAAGTTGGTGCGCGCTCTGACCCTTAAATGCTTAGACTTTAATATAGTCTTCCAGGCTTGCCATGTGCCGGGGGTCAGGAATGAGATAGCCGATGCCCTCTCACGTCAACAGATGGAGCGTTTTCGGCTGCTGGCCCCTCTGGCATCTACCGATCCGGTGACCCTCCCCGACGAGGTATGGTTCCTTGGCGGATTGAAGCCCACCGAGCTTTAACGCTTGCTCTGGCTCCTAGGACACGGAAGGCTTATGCGGCCGCCTGCACTGAATATGCCCAATTTTGTGCTCAGGAGGGGTTTTCTTCCTTGTGGCCGGCCACTCCAGACCAGCTGATCCAGTTCGCAGTTCACCTGCATTTTAGGGGTTTGGCCCCTCGGAGTATTCAGGGCAAATTGTCTGCGCTGGCATTTTATGCCAAGGCTCAGCGCCTTGAACACCCTTCTGATTATTTTTTCCTTCGGAAGATGCTGGAGGGATGGTCTAAGGAGCGGGGGAGGACCAAGGATACGCGTGCCCCATTTACTCCTCAGATTTTGGCTCAGCTTACTGAGCAGTGGCCGGCTGTTTGCAAGGACTCTTTTGAGGCGGCTCTTTTTCGGGCTGCTGCCTTAGTTGCGTTTTTTTGCTGCGCTCCGGATTAGTGAGCTGCTGGCATCGTCCAGGTGTGATGTCTCGTACACGGCCCTTCTTTTGTCGGACATCAGTTTATTGCCAGAGGGCATTTTGTTGTGTGTTCGGCGGTCAAAAACTGACCAGTGGGCCAGGGGGCAGCAGCTGTTTTTGGGCCCTTGCCATCTCTCAGGGATATGCCCATTTCGCGCTCTGAGCGCTTATCTTGCCCTGCGGGGTAATGCTCCTGGGTATTTGTTCGCCCATCAGGATGGGACCCCTCTTTCACGTTACCAGTTTTGGGCTGTGACGGTTGCGGCCCTCGACAGGGCTGGTATCAGGGGGGTGGCATTTTGGCTCCCATTCATTCAGAATTGGGGCAGCCTCCACGGCAGCAGCCCTGGGTTATGGTGTGGAGGACATCCAGCGTATTGGACGTTGGCAGTCCCAGAAGTTTCGGGTTTATGTGCGGCCGTTGCCGAAATGTTAACTGTTTCCCGAACGTTTTAATCTCTTTATCGTTCCAGGACCTGTTATGAAGACAAGAGCCAAGGTGGTCGTCTTCGGCCACAGCTTTGTTTTCTGGGCAGCCGAGTACGCTGCATCATCCATGTGGGGCCGAGATTTGGGCCTGGGCGCGTGTGCCACCATCGACTGGTTGGGCCGCAGGGGCATGCGATGGGCGGAGTTTCGCAGCTGGGCATGCCGTATTCCCCTGCATAGCCCTCCAGATGTTTTGTTGCTGCATTTGGGCGGCAATGACTTGGATCGTGCGCCTGGCGCTGAGTTGCTCCTCAAGATCCTTCGGGACTTGAGTGAATTTTTGTTTTACTTCCCCGGCACTCGCATCTTGTGGTCTGCGTTGATTCCACGCTTAGCGTGGCGGTCAGCCCATGACCCCATTTTGATTAATAACGACCTTCGCTGGGTTAATCGCGAGGTTGCCGGTTTTCTTCGGCGCGGTGCCGGATCTGTTATTCTCCACCCTGCTTTTCTGAGAGTGCCCCCTGTCTTTATCGGAGGGATGGAGTTCACTTGGCTACCCCGGGCCTGGATATTTCTCTGTCGGACCTGCAAGGGGGCCTGAGGGCCGAGCTGCTCGGCATGTTGGGGTAAGAGCCCTAGTCTCTTTTGATGGCGGGTAGTGCAGCTGGTAACCGTATTCTTGTTGAGAGCTATTTTACGCCATTATGGCGCTTCACAGCCCTCGTAACCAGTTTATCCACATTGGCTTTGTCAGCGGACAAATTTGCTATTTATGACTGGAGGCCTCCCGAGGGCTGTGCTGTGCTCCAGGTTTAATCGTTTATCCATTTGAATACCGAGCTTCTTGGCTGTGGGAATTTTTCCCACCCTGTTACCAGCTTGCACTACGGTGTCAGGTCCCCTTCAGTGATCCTGACCTTCATTTGAAGTTGATGAGTTATTAATAAAGTTGTGGCCCGTTTGTACCATATTCGTAGTTGTCGCCTCTTTATTTCGGGGCTTGGGGGCAAGGGTAGCTCTGATCCCCACTTGTTGGGGGAAGGGCGCGTTTGCCCTCCCAGCCCGGTTTTGGCACGCTACTTTCGCGCCCATCCAGGGCTTTTTTCCCGGGGACGGGAGCCTATATGAAGGCTCCCGGCCCTCGCCGCCATTTTGTCGGCGTTTGAGTTTCGGCCCCACCCTCCCCCCCTATGGTTGGAGAATGAGTATATCTGGTCGCCTTTTGGGGCCGGATGGGAATTTTTGGTGGTTACTCTGATTGGCCGTGAGTAGCCATGCGTTTTCGCCCATCCCATTCTCTTCACCGCGGGGGCGGGCTCCCTATTTTGGCCACTAACTTGGCGGGTAGTGCAGCTGGTAACCGTATTCTTGTTGAGAGCTATTTTACGCCATTATGGCGCTTCACAGCCCTCGTAACCAGTTTATCCACATTGGCTTTGTCAGCGGACAAATTTGCTATTTATGACTGGAGGCCTCCCGAGGGCTGTGCTGTGCTCCAGGTTTAATCGTTTATCCATTTGAATACCGAGCTTCTTGGCTGTGGGAATTTTTCCCACCCTGTTACCAGCTTGCACTACGGTGTCAGGTCCCCTTCAGTGATCCTGACCTTCATTTGAAGTTGATGAGTTATTAATAAAGTTGTGGCCCGTTTGTACCATATTCGTAGTTGTCGCCTCTTTATTTCGGGGCTTGGGGGGCAAAGAGGGGATCCATCAATCTGCCTTCTTTGCTGATGAAAAGAAGGGGAGGTGGGAGGCAGAATCAATGCATGTCCTATGGGGTATCTGTATATCTGGAGATATCTACATTTGTATTTTTTTCATTGATTGCTAGCTTGGAGGAAGATGTACAGGAAGAGCTGCAAATTGGACACCTTTACCAGAAGCTCAGCTGAATTTGCCGAAAGACTTGAGAACTGATGAACCTCAGCTCCTGGCAAGCACACTTTTATTTTATCATCAGAATGGATTCTTCCTTGTCAGCATTTTGTCTACCATTAATTATTCCTCCACCTGAAAAGTTCCTAGAATTCTTGGGTTTCAGTCCATTAATGGGGAGGGACAGAATAGAGAATGTATCATAGAACATAATATGACTCTGTAGTTCCTCCTGAGAAAATGTCAACTCAGTCCAAACAGGTTTAGCAACAAAAGGAAAGGAAAGGAAATTGTGGCAGCAGACATTCTGTAGCCTAACCTGGTAGACCTTGGAGAAGGCCTTTTGATGCTAGAAGATCAGTGACAGTGATCTATCTAAGTGATCAAAGTTTTCATCCCTAATCCTTGATTTAGCAGTCACCTTATGAGCATGGAGATTCATAATACCATGTGGACCATGTTGGTATATGGCAAAAATATGGAATTGTCCGCATTATGGGAGAACGACTAAGCTAAAGGGGGGGGGGGGAGCCTGAGTCATTCTATCTACCATTTTGCCAGGTCAAGTGACATGTTTGCATATGTGCAATGTTCAATTTGTTGACTAAGTATTGTTTCATACAGATGATATATAAGGAACCAGATAATATGTCTCAGTATGAGGGTGTATTTTGCACAAGCAGCATGTCATTTTGTCAGATCAGCGTTTTGAATTACTGCACTGGACTGAACTGTGACTCTGATATTTTGCCTGCCAGTTCTGAAGTGGTGCTTGTATGTATGTATGTATGTATGTATGTATGTATGTATGTATGTATGTATGTATGTATGTATTATGTATTATGTATTATGTATTATGTATTATGTATTATGTATTATGTATTATTTATTATGTATTATGTAAATATAGCTCTGGTGGTGAAGGAAAAACATGAGTCCTGTTGTTTTTTACCTCTGCACTACTCCTGGTTATGGAGTTTCTAATCAGCCTCCAGCAACAGCTATTAGCAGCCTATGCACTCTGACAGACCATCCATTTGTGAATCAACACTATATGTTAGCATCTCACACAGAAATCCTTCAGTATAAGACAGCCTGTTTACAGGCTGTGTGCAACATATGCTTTGATAGTATGATGAAGTCAGATTGATGAGGCCTTATGAGTCCCCTGTCCTCATTTTGTTCTGATTGATAATATCCAATACAGTTTCTGCTCCTCTCAGCTGCGTTTAAGAGTCTGCACAAACAATAAGTGAAGTTAATTTACACATGTAAATTAGCACATAAGAACATGTGTAAATTTTGTTATCCATGATGAAAACACATCAATACATGCTGTCAAAAATATGGTGCACTGTGTTTTTTGTAGAAAAACAATGAGGTTTAGTTAAAAAACACTTTTGTGAATTTTCACAAAAATGTGCTGCATTTAAGAAATGTAGAAAACATTCACAAATGCACTCCATGAGAAGAAAACTTGAAATGTTTAATCACCTGCAAAATAAAATTTATACACAGTACCTAGTTTTGATAATAGATATTCTAACAGATGGCATACACAAGAGTTAAAACTGAATGATTACCTGAGACAAAGCAGTTAACATTTGATAATATTCAAGTGGTAACATAAAGTACCAGTATTTGACAGTATGTCATGGAACAATCAAGTTTGACAGCTGGCTTGCTATAAGAATCAATGGTTTCACAGGCTGTAAAAGTCAGTAAATTTTGTATGAGCATAAGTCCTTGATTAAGACATTAAATGCTGGTAACATTTGAATGTTCACATCAAAATCAGCTCCAAAATTAAAATTAGCATGTTGAATTGAGGATCATGTGTTAACATTAAGCCTGCCACACTAAATTTGAAAATTCATTGGAATTTGAAATACAGTATAGCACCTTAATTTGCAATGCATTAGAACAAAACCCATAATCCACTGTCAATGCAGAATTTCGCCCCAGATGAAAATTGTCATTTTGACTTTCACGCTTTGCCAGAACTTTCTAACCTTGCTTAGAAATGCTCACCCAGAGAAGAAGATAAAAAAGACCCTTCAATTTCAGCTGCTTTTCAAAACTACAAAGAGTAACTAAGAGCAAATGTGATCCACTTTGGTTATGTACCAGGTAGATAAAGTGAGGGATTCTCATTGTGGTGTTGGATACTTGTTTAAAGAGCATAAATAGCTTTCACTGTATTCCTGGTGAAATTTATTTCTGAACCTGAAGCAATTGTAGTTCTTATGGGCAACAGACTTCTAAAAATCACCTATAAATGTGTCTGAAGCTCTTTTGAAGGAACTGTGACTGATGGACAGATTGCATTTGCCAGCATCTCTAGTGAGGCATCAAGAACATGATTGAAAGCAAACACCTGAGAAGAGAGCCACCCTGTCACTCTCCATTTTTGGAGAGCAGTGACCTGAAAACAAGGGTGTTTGATGTACAGCAAGGTCCTCTATGTGTTGATTCCTCTCTATATGTTAGAAAGTGTTAGAAGTAACAGGAGAGTTTTTCTCCTTTCTTTTAACCACATCCCTAGTTCTTAACTCCTGAAATATGGATCCTCAAAAAGACATTTCAAAAGAGCTAAAGAACCATTTAATCATAACCTGAACATGTGTGGGATATGTTTATCAGTAGGATCATTTAGAAGTAGATAACATTGTTGCACCTTTGTGAACCAGGAGTAGAGATTTTGGAGGGCTGTGAAAGCTCATAGAAACAGTTAAAACGTAGATTTTCTTTGAAGAGTCAAAAAACAAAATAAAACAGGCTTGTTTTAAGTCAAGTAAAGGAGGGACAGTTGTGCAGAAAGGGACATTTTGCCATATATCTCCAAGGAATTAGCATATATCTTTGCCCTTCCAGCCCAGAAATAAAGAGGCAAAACATGTTTTTGGGATTAATATTGGGCCACAAATTATTGATATGAAATTCACTCACTTCAACTGTCAAACATCCTTTAAACAAGGGGCCTGAATGTAATGCAAGCAGATAGGTTAATGATCCTTAATAGAGATGGGCACGACTTAGCGGTATTTCCGTTTCCGTTTCCGTTACTCGGTTCCGTTACTCTACGGAAACGGTAACGGGAATTACTCCCCCAGACTTCGAGCTCGAACCGACGAACGAACAATTTTGGTCTGATTTGTCGTGCTCGTTCCTTGCATCGCGAGATCGCGCGATGCCACACGCGGCACAGAAAAAAAGTTTTTAAAAGTTAAAAAAACCCGGTTCCCGGCCAAAAAGCAGGCGGGAAAATGCCTGCCGTGCCTCAGGGCACCTACCAGAGGGGTTGTTTCTGGAGGTCCCCGGCCTCCCCCCTCATCCCCCGTCCTCGGCTGCTCTGGTGGGACTCGCCGCAGGCTCGCAGCCACCAAAATGCCCAGTCTCGCCGCCGCCCGCCCGCAATTAAAGCGCAAGCAAGCGGCACGGACGGCACAGGAAAAAACTTTTAAACTCTCCCCCCACCCGTTCCCGGGCCAAAAAAGCAGGCGGAAAAATGCCTGCTTGACTAAGGGCGCAGGGCACCTACCGGAGGGGTGGTTTCTGGAGGGGGGGTCCCGCCTCCCCCCCGTCCTGGGCAGCCGGACTCGCGAGTCGCCATCGCCATGCCATGCGGTGCGGGCGGGGGATCCAAAATGGGGCGGCAAACGCAATATTGTTTTTTTGAAATCGTGGTCCAAAAACACACAAGCACAACAGAAACACGCGAAAATTTATAAACTGCCAGATTTTTCACAGTAGCAGTGGGTTTTTTCTTGCAACAAAATGTCTCTCCTCTCCTCCTCTGTCCTCCATTGATTTTATTTTATTTTATTTTATTTACACCTGCGCAATAATGGGCTGGCCAAGTGGCCAGCCATGTGGGAGTGGACAACCATGCAAATTTTTGGAGCCATCCCACCAGTCACATGGCCACTTGGCCATGGAGACTTCTGGGATGTGCCAAAAAGCCCCCTAAAACCTGCCCTAGCCCTAACCCTAACCCTTGACTCCGTACCCATACGTCACAGACTGTCTTCTTAGTGGGTCAGAGAGGCACCCAGAGGTGCAACCCACTAGCCCACCGTAACCTTACCCGTCACTAGCCTAACCCTAGCTCTTGCACTAAGCCACCTTAAAGCCAGATCTACTTGCTTGCATTGCACGACACGCAGCAAGTACAATTCCCTTCTGTGTGAGACATGGTGGTGCCAGAGCCTTGTGAAGGGCGGGCATGACCCTATCATTCTCACACTGGTCTCACGTCTGCACATTATGTTATGCAATATCCATATGGCTATTGCATAGCATTTTGCAGCAGCAGCAGGTGAGGAAGGGAGACCCCCATGTAGAGGGGTCTCTTGGAGCCTGCTTCCCCTTCCTAGTGGCAGGAGGCACCCACGGGTGCCTCCAGGAGCCCACTTTCCCTTTATAGCGGGCCAGAGGAGGCACCCACCCCACAGAGGTGCCTCCAGGAGCCCGCTCCCCCCCAAAAAAACCAGTACTAACGACAACGAAAAAATGAAAAAACGAACCGACTAATTTTTGCGAATTTTTGCGAAAACCGGAAACGACCCGAAACGGGACTGGCCCGACTAACGACAACTCGAAATTTTTTTTTTCAAGTCGTGCCCATCTCTAATCCTTAATGTTACTAGAAGGATGCTGCCCACCTTTTCAGCACCCTCTCAAAACCTGCAGTCTGGGCAGCCCTCATCCCTAATCTTTGAACCTATTTATACCTTACACCTAATTTTCCTAATGTTCCTAATTCATTTCCTAATTCATATTGAGGGCTACTGTTTCACTAGGGAATTAGTTATTGTTGTTTTTCAGTCGTTCAGTCGTGTCCGACTCTTCGTGAACCCATGGACACTAGGGAGTATTATTCAATAAATGTCACCTGCCCACCAATTGTGACCAGTTTATACCTCCCCGTAGCCTGAAATAGAATGGGATGCACGAAAACATACTGTCACTCCAGTCCAATTTGAGTAGCAGCCAAAAATTCACATCTAGGCCTTACGCAACTAGCTACTCTCATTTTTTAATTGGGAGTAAGGCTGGGGAGATGGCTAGATCACAAAAGAGGCCTCTGGCCATGTGGCAAAGCCTTATCAAGATTCTGGCCCCTGCTGGGCAACCCATAGGCTGCACTAATGTGACACTAGCCAGGCAGGGGGCAAAGTGACCCCACCCAGCACTACGGCTGATCAGAGTATTCATTGTCCACTGCAGCCTGGATGCTAAAAACGGGGCAGCCCAAACCAACAATTATCACTGTCAAATTTTGTTCTATCTGTAGGCCAGTTTCAAAGTTGTAATGTTATGTTGGGGTTGCCCCCCTTTTTAGAATTGCCTTGATGAAAGTTGATAGCCAGGACAGTAGCATCAATGCACTCTTGTGTAGTGATAATACAGCTTTTACCATGATGAAAAATATGACATGTTCCCCTCCTGTTGTGAAGATGTCCATGATATAGAGCCTCTAAGAAAAAAGAGAGCTGGGGAGCATAATTGGGCAGCATATATATGCTTTACACAGGGATTTAGAATGAGAGAAAAGATAAACACAAATATTATGAGCTAAGCAGTCAGAGCCTTAAACCTGATTGAAGAAACCCCTCAGTGTTTCTTCCAGATTTGTTTGATTTCAGTCTTTCTATCTTAAATCTGAAGAGGTTTGCATATTTTGTTAACATTTCCCTAAAATGTGATTTTTTTACTCTTTCCTACAAAGGGATTGGTTGCTGTTTACCACTTCATGAAACAGAAAAGTTATGGTGTGCCGCTAAACAGGATTGTACTTGGTTAGGTGCTGTTTCATTTCTTCTAATACTTTTAGTTGCATTTCAATTGGTTTTATGAATTCATTAGGCATTCACTTTGAAACTTTATTATTTGCACAGTTTATTCCACAAAGGCAGATATTTGTGCAACATTTAATAAATAATAATAAATAAATAGTGAGCAGCAAACTGCCAAGAAAGAACACATAGGAAGATCCACAACTGTCTTTGAAGAGACAAGAAGAAATAAAGATAGTGTGATGTGTGATGTGTGATGTGCGGTGTGTGTGTGTGTGTGTGTGTGTGTGTGTGTGTGTGTGTGTGTGTGTGTGTGTGTGTGTGTGTGTGTGTGTGTTGTACACATTCGGATTTCCTAAAGGAAGAACAGATGGTATGAAAGAGGTCTAACATATTTTTCAGTTGCCCAAAATCACATTTTAACTGAGCTGAATGCTCAGAGGCAGCTATCATTGTTTGAAATGCAATATTTGCTGGAGGGGAAGGATTAATTAAAAGGATTAAATGAGTTATTAAAATAGATGTTTACCTCTATATTTATGAGATAATACATATATGCACATATGGTTCTGTGTGTAGAAGCTGTACTGTTAAGCTCTTCAGTAAAAATATTCTTTTTATTTCAGTTTAAAAGCTAGCTAAAGATTATTCTTATTTAAAAGAAAGTGCAGAGGGAGCTTATTCCACAAAAAGTAATATCTTCAGTCAGTGACCTCTTGTTTTCTAATTAGTCATTCCACAAAGAGCCATCTGTATATATTCTTTAAAAGACTGTTCTATTCACAAATTCAAAGTAGTGAATTTGCAAGTGGTGGGTTTTGAGTTCTGCAACCGTGAAGCTTACCATAGATAAGGTGACTTGAGAAAGATCATAAAACAAATGTTTTTTGTCCCTCTTTTAAATCCTTTCTAGTCTTTTGCAGCCCCTGAATAGATCCCTAGAAATGCAAGAGGTCTATACATTAATAGGGGAATTGCCTCAACTCAGGCAATTTGACTCTACACATATTTTGAGTGATTATCATGACCCCTTGGAGAAAGACAAAGTATCAAGAAAGAGAAAGACAGACTTCTTGGGGTGGGGGTTAGGGGCAGGAACATATTCCTAAGTGGCCAAGTGGTCATGCCCTAGCTGTAGAGATCTTCTGGATGAAAAGCTAGGGGATAACATGTCCCAGCTGCAAAGGTCTATGCCTATGGAAAACAGCTACCAAAGGCCAAACAAGAGAGCCTAGACCAGTGGTTCTCAACCTGTGGGTCCCCAGATATTCCTGGACTGCAACTCCCAGAAGTCTTCATCACTAGCTCAGCTGGCCAGTATTTCTGGGAGATGCAGTCCAGGAAAATCTGGGGACCCACAGGTTGAGAACCACTGGCCTAGACCTTCCTGAGTAATAGCTGGCTGATCCACCCTCTTCAAAGGATAGGGACTTACAAATAGATTCAGAAACAATGCTATTTCCAAGGCCAAGGAAAGAAGGTGTCTAGGGCTACAAGATATGAGTACATAGCTGAATAGGAGTGCAACATACCAGAGGAATATACTTCAGGAACGGTTTCCCAAATGGCTGCAAATATGGGAGGAGGTTTCCCAGATGCAGCTTTCAAAAACTGCTAAGTACCTCAAAAGGAAATGTTGGAAGCAATGTATATCATAGTTAGCCTGTTTACAGCTCCTTGCATTCCTGAATGATGCTGAAGCAATCTTGATATTTGCCTCACTTCACCAACTTCTGTTTGCTCTGCCTGGAGAAGTCTCCCTCTGAAGGTGACATGCACCAGCTGGAGAGAGAGGAGAGGAAGGAAGAGCACAATGGCCCAGTTGGCTGCTCTTCGCCAGGGACACAGGCAGCTGACAGAGAATTTGGCCTGTCTAGTACTGTACCTCCAGATGAAGGGGGAGCCTCTGTTTAAGAATGATCGCTAAACAACAGATAAGGAAGCACCCTGAGTTTAGGACTGCAAGATTCAGCTGAAGAGAAGTATAAGTTTTTGCTATAAAATGACTCTTCTGTCAAGTTCTATGGGGGTGGCTGCAGCTCTGAGAGGGAGTCAACCATGCCACAGTTGGGTGCATATATTCCTCAAAGCTCAGCTCAATGATAGTCTCAGATATGATCCACCTTGCTCCCTGCTTTTGTTCCTACTTGGTTGACTTCCTAGTGACTTCATTACCACTACTCACTCTCATTGCTTTACTTTTGACCACTACTACCCATGATGTACCTGGTATGACATTTGATCTATGCCATGATTTAACCTTGAACTCTGAGTGTTCTATCTTGCTCCTCAAACTGTTCAGTAGCATCTTCATTGTATACTAATATGGCCTGGCTTCGGTCTCTCTGATCATCAGTCTTCCTGAACAAATTTTCCAGCCAGCTGAGAGCTCACTGCCTGAAAATTGAGCAACTTAACTCTTGGCTTCTCTCCCAATGGTACAAATTTGACCTGTGACCAGACATCAGCCCACATTTTGACCATCCCTCTTGCCTGCTCCTTTGAACTTTCCTGGCTATGATTTATTCCACTCACTGTCTCTGGTCTAACTTTCTAGATGGCCTGACGTAATACTATTAAAGCTATTATCAGGCTTTAAGGCCCTGGTGCACCATGACATGTGGTATATCCACTCCAACAGGATTTCAGTTACTGACTTGTATCTTCATGAACACTGAGGTAAGAAATCCATATTCTTAGAGGATATACACATAAGGTTTTCAATGAAATGTAAGTGAGAATCCCAAATTCTTTATGCCACTGTTAAGTGCAATGGTATACATCACAAAAGGAAATTGCCATTAGTTGAGGAGTTGCCACATGTATTTCTCACTACACAGCAGTGAAGCGACTTGGCACATGATACAAGTAAGGTAAAGGTAAAGGTTTTTCCCCGCACATGCGTGCTAGTCATGTCCGACTCTAGGGGCGGTGCTCATCTCCATATTCAAGCCAAAGAGTCAGTGTTGTGCAAGTCCATGGCCACGTGGCCGGCGTGGCTGCAAGGAAACACTGTTTTACCTTCCCGCTTTTTTTACGGCGGTACCTATTTATCTACTTGCAATGACATGCTTTCGAAATGCTAGGTTGGCAGGAGCTGGGGTTATCAGCGGGAGCTCGCTCCGCTGTGTGGCACTCGGGATTTGAACCGCCGAGCTGCTGACTTTGCAGCCAACAGTTTTTGGAGGTCTTAGTCCATTGAGCCACCACGCCCCACAAGTAGTACATCATTAATATGTAGCTATTTGCTGCCATGATTTTCTCTATTGCTTTAAGCCAGCATAAATAATCAATAGGATTTCCCCCACATTTTCCCCCCTGCAGATTTCGCCATTCACCCCAAATGAGAGATCAGTGTGGGTAAGAGATATAACTGACTGGATGGATGAACAAAGGCTAGAATGCTTCCTTAATTTTTATAGTATCTCACCAACCATGTTCCATCGCCATTGTGAATCTGGACAGATAATTTATATCCATGTCTGAATGAGTGGGATAATTGCTGATTTCAAATTATTTGTAGTAGATGTTGCCTTGCTATTGACCTAGTGTAGTGCTGTTCTTTTCCCCACTACCACCCACCACCACCTTCTTCCAACTCATAAAAAGTTACAAATCAGTTCTGCAACTTCCCCTTTCCTTCTGGCTGTGCTGCTGTTTCTGAGTGAGATCACCAAGGAAACAAAGGCAGCATTGCTCATTTATTTCACACACACACTCACATCCCCACCATACTTCTCATGTAAAATAAATGAATTCTCAGCCTCCAAACATTTCTCACACAGAGTACCAGACTAGGACATTCTTTCCCTCCAGTTGTACAATAGAGGGGAGAAGAGAAGAATTTAAACATCTTCTAATGGTTAGAACAGGTGAAACTAATCTTCAGGATCTTATCCAAACATTTGAGTTTATATCACCTGAAGATTACCTGATAGGAATAGAACATTTTTGGTGGGGAGAAACCATATTGAAAAGCTTTTATTTTAGTTTCAGATTCTTTGTTTGGTTCCTTAAAGAGAGCATCCTAAGCATGACTGATTTCTGTTACAAAAAGGATACAAAAGATTCACTTTTTAATGATTCCATCATTCATCTAACCTTTCCTTCACTTCACCCTTTGTCTGTCAAAGTACTTAAGAAATTTTCCATCAAATAAGATCATAAGAGCTTGTGTCAGCAGCCAACCACGATATCTGGGAAGTGGGCACTTTGAAACTGTAATAGAGACTGGATTGCTTGGAATCCACTGGGAATGCTGAAGCCTAAATTTTCCTTGGAGAATAATCAATGTGGCAGGCAGCAAGCTCCTGTCCATCCATCCATCCATCCATCCATCCATCCATCCATCCATCCATCCATCCATCCATCCATTTCTCCTATTAAAGGATCCAGGATGGATTATAGCTTTAAAAAGATGCCTTAACCACCAGGCATAATCATCATGGTTTCTGGGAATTGCAGTCCAAGAACACCAGGGCTACCAAAGTTTGAGAACCAGGGGCCATTTAGTTAGAGATGCAACAGGCCAAGCATTTCCAACCTCCAAATGCTACAGGTTGCATAGGACAGAAGTGGAGACAGCAATAATGATTTGAGTATTTCATACTTCCCTGTTTTGGTATGATGCTTTCCTCCCGAATGCATTTTGAGTGGCATATGCTATTTCAGAAACACTGTGTGTTTCTGAAATAGCAAATTCTGATTGTGTTTCCCTGTAAACAGCAGCAGTATTCCACAAGTTGGTCCAACATCTTTTATAGAGTAACATCATTCTTTGCCAAGGAGCAAATGTAGTGGCGTACAGTCTCTTTGATAGGGAGCAGTAATTCATTCGAGGAATGGCACTGCAAGCCAGGATTATAAAAATCACAAGGTAAACACTGGGATATTAAAAACTCATTATCAAAATCACCGTGGAGTGTGATTTCTCATTTCCTATAATAGTTTGTCTTGCTTGGTTGTTTTTGTGAAAGAGAGAGAGAGAGAGAGAGAGAGAGAGAGAGAGAGAGAGAGAGAGAGAAGCTTGCTTTTCATTTACCACTAGTGCATTCCATCAGAAATCTGTATTACTAGCTTATCTGCATGTGAAATATGGGGCGGAGAAACATTTAAATTATTCAAAGTTCCAAATAAGCTGCCAGCTATAATTCACCCTAACTTCTTGATCAGCAACTGGAAAGGAGATAGGAAAAAGCCATTCTCTCACTCAAAGTTTTACATTCCATATGCATAGATATTGGTAAAATAAAATGAAATAAAGGCACAAAACCCTTCATGTAGTAACGATAAAATATGCTGCCGTCATTTTTTATTAACATGACAGATTCTCAGAAATGCTAGCTAGGGTCTTGTGCAGCCAAATGAACAACTCATTCATCTTAGTGAGTCAGGCTGATGCTTAAGTACATTCCATACCAAAACTATTTATAGTTATCAAGTTATAAATATTCAGTGAAATTTCTACAAGAGAATTGCAAATTGTTTGAGGTAGGTCTTCCAACTGATTAGAAAGATGGCCAGGTCAGCCCTTCTGATTTTCACAGGAGAGTAGCTTAGAGGTGTAGGAATTAGGAGGTAGAGCATTTCACCTCATGGCAGTCACCACATTGTCACCTCCTCATTCTGTTTGGGTACAAAACTATAAAGGCAGGACTAAAGACTAATACTGAAATGTTGACAGCTCTAAAGTCAATGTGCTTTGCACCAAGTCACACCACTGGCCCAACAAAATCTTTATTATCTATACCAAATGACAGTGGTTCTTCCACACTTCAAATATTACTATCTTCCAAAGCAATAATGTCATGCCCAGTTTTATGATGGAATTGTCTTCTCCTGGGTTTCAGAAACAGTGGGCCACTGTCCCAGATTACATACTAGTTTTGTTTCACTCTGACACATATGCAACCCAGTGACCAACATCCTAGCACTAGGCTCATCTAGAGCACACCTACTGACTCAATTCTTGAATGGTGAGTCAACACTTATGTAAACCCCATTAACTCATTGGCTCTACTCTAGTTGGGATGATCAAGAGGATTCTGCCCAAACTTCAGTTAAAATGTAAGTTGGTTCCAGACCTAATTTTAATCAAAGGTAAATTCACCAAAATGGCCAGCACATGTTTTATCAATTTCATTGGGTCTCTTTTAAACATGACAGAGCCTTGTTCCAACCATATGAAAATATGCAGTTTCACTTAAATATGTATGTCTCTAGGATTTGTGGGAGTTGCCTAGGCAGTTTTGAGAATTTAGAATAAGATCATGTTTGCAGTGTTTAACAGTACTGTGCAAAAATGACTGAGGGCAACAGCATTTCTGAAGAAATCCATGAGTTATTTATTCAGAAGTTTCTCGGGAGGAAATCTCTCCTCCATAACTCAAAATCAATATATCAGACCCTGTTTTTATTGTCTTGAGAATATGTTTCTTTTGACGGTATGTGTCAATTCCATGAAGTCAAGTCTGGCTTACTTTTTAAAAAAAACTCTATAGTTGTTCAATCATTTTCTCAAGGTAATACTTGCTTATTTAGTCATTTTACTCAGCTCTTGTCCCCAAATCCAGAGTATAATGTCACTCCTAACAACTCTGATACATTGTGATCTTTAAAATGCCAAATGCCTTTGTTGAAATACCTTAGGAACTCTACTAATATGGAATGACTTTTGCTTAAATGCTATACCTTATTGCCCTTTGAAGGTACAAGATTGATTCATCCCCTTCCTGTGTCAGAATGCAAATTCTTCATCTTAATTGTAATAAGATTTTTTTCCTTTGAACAGCCCAGTTAACACTCGATATTCCTTATATCCTCTTCATTTTCTTCCAGAGTTCAGAACAGAAGGATGGAATCTCATGCAACATTTTAAGGACATGGTGAAATCTGCATTTTTATACATTAAAATGCATGAAAGGTAATGATCATATAAATGCATATTTTCAGTCCTAATTATTCATCTGATTTGATGGAGTATATTTTTCAATAAAATCATGGTATATCAAATTGCTACTCAACTTTTGATAAACCCTTTAGAATTTTTAAAGTCTCTTAGATATTTAAGGAGTACTGGTACCAATACTAGTTAACCTGTTGAATTTCCATAATGTAAAGGGGAATTGAATCCAGATCTCAGAAGTCCTAGGCTACCACTCTCTTCACTAAACCAGACTGGGTGCCTGGGAGAATCCAAAACTTAATCATAAATATGTAGCTACCACAAAAATGGCAGTCTCAAGGTTCTCCACCTGTAATCTTGAATGAAATATTCAGTGATATATGTATTCTTACTGAACAAGTGCTATTGTGCTGGCAGAGCAAATCAACATTCTCTAAGGCCATTATAAAAATTGGGGCAGTTCAAGCAAAATATTATAACTTTGAAACTGACCTTAAGATCAAAAACAAATTTGGCACAAATGTAGTAGTCAGCTCTTGCTCTGTGGCAAACAGGGGAACTTTGGCCAAAATGCTTTCAAATTATGCTTATTATGTTTTTACAATACGAAAATGTTTTGCCACATACTCAATGCATAAATTAGCAATCTTTTTCCTCAATAGATTTAAAACAGATCAAAATAAATTGAAAACACCAATCTTTCACTTACATTTTATTCACTGTCTTTCACATAATATGGAGGATTTTGACCTTGGTTTCTAGTGATAAACTTTGCTAACTCCAACCTCTTCCTTTTTGAAAAAAATTAAAACATGAGGTGACATCTGTTCGAAAACATGCACAAAAGTTCACATACCTTTTGGTCTGACATAGCTTTTCTTCCTCAACTTTCTTACTCCAAAGAAAGGATTGAGCCGGCTGGTGGTGGGGTGGAAGGGATTAATTTTCCCTCTCCATCCAATCCACCAGTGACTTAAAGGCCAGCGCCTGGTTGCCAGGCACCCCCTACTGCCACTGCTGCAGTAGCCAACCACGTTACCAGGGCTTTGTTGCACACACAATGCCCTTTCCCTCCGGGCCACAGCATATGTCACTTTAAATGTTTATACAGCTGAGAGGGCTTGAACAGTTCCTCTTCCAGGAGAGCAGGAGCTGGGCTGGTTTGGTTTAATGCTCCAGACTTTCTCTCCCAACAATCCACCTTAAAAAAAAAAGATCCCACCCTGGACGGAATGGATGGGTAGGGTCATTATTCTCCAGCAATCGAAATATAAATAGCAATAAAATGCTCTTTTTCCTTCAGAACTTTGTGAGTTATTTCCTCTAAAGTTTTTTTAACATGATTTAAGTGCTGTTTTGGGGAGTTTGGAATGTTTTTGCTTCATTATCTTGGTCACTGAAGATACTTTCACTTTTGAGGTCATGCTGCTGTTCCACTACTTGTCAGTGGCATAGCTTTAAAAGAAACTGAGAACAAACAAATATTCCTTTAAAGGCCTGATTAAGTCTTGCTTATGTGAAGAGATAGAAGCCATAAGACTTCAAAAGAAGTCAGTTAGTGATTAGTGATCAGAGGTCTGATAGGCCATTTTATAGGACCCTTGAGTGTCTTAGGAGGATCAAAACAAGTGCACCTACCCTTCAGGAGGAGAAGGGGTCAGAGGCCCAAATATAGAGTGGTAGACATGAATGAAGTGAAGAAAGAAATATCTAAATTTTCTGAAGTGATGAAGGGTCTGATCTTTGAGATTAAGGAAATTAGGCAAGATTGTCAAGGTTTCAAGGATGAATTTAAAGCACTCAAGAATGAGCTTGCAAATGTCCATTCTGATGTTTCAGAATTAAATCTGAGATTAGATAAAACTGAAACCCTAGCTAAACAAAAAGGAATGATAATTTAATTACTAGATTAGGTATGGAAAATGAAGTAAAGATAAACTTATTTGCAGATGAGTCCTTACTGACAATTAAAAACATGAGTGAGAGTTTGAACCATTTGGATGAATTTGGATTGATAACTGGTTTATGTGTAAACTGGCAAAAATTACATCTAATGTTTAATTGTAATAGGTTGGGAGAAGAAATGATTATTGAAAAATATGGGTGTAAGATAAGTAAATCAATTAGGTATTTAGGTATAGATTTGGTAAAGAATGCACATAAATTAAAATAATATAATTATAATAAATTAAAAAGAGAAATTAAGAATAAAATATGAGAATATTCTAGTTTGAAATTATCTTGGTTTGGAAGGACTGCATTGATGAAAATGAAAATTTTGCCAAAGATTAATTTCTTGTTTATGATGCTACCAGTACAGTTAACATTAGATGATATTAATTTTTGGCAGGGTTTGATTAATAATTATTGTAATGAAGGTTAAAAAAACTAGAATAAATAAAAATGTTGGTATAGAACTCAAAATAGAGGGTTTACCAAATGTTAAAAATTATTATTTGGCAAATCAATTAAGGTTTATCGGGGAATCCAAGAAGGTTAATATGGTGGGAATTTGAATAATCTGAGATCAAAGATAGTATTGAAAAATATTTGTCAGTATTAAAAAATGTTCCCATTTAAGCATTTTTGTAGAACTGATGTCTGTTTGTATGTTGTGTTGTTACATTTGTGACAGTCTCTTCGTGACCCAATGTCCATGGAGTTTTCTTGACAGGAATATTGGAGTGGTTTGCCAGTTCCTACTCCAGGTGCCTATAGCACCTGGTATTCCATGGTGGTCTCCCATCCAAGTACTAACCAGGGCCGACACTGCTTAGCTTCTGAAATCAGGTGAGATTGGATGTGCTTAAGGCATCTGTAACACCTGAATAACGTCAGTGGATTCTAGGCTTCAGTGCAGTTATGAGCATGGATCTTTCTAGTTCCGAGCTGACATTCTTATCAATTCACTAGTTTTCTGTGTTAGTTCTCACTTATCAGAACCAAATCACATGGAGGTTCTATGTACATAAATTCTATGTGCATACTTCAGACATACCATAAGATGTACAGATATTGGAGTGGCACACAACTATAATATGCATGATTTTTCTCTGTAGAAGATTAGGCTGTTCAAACTTAACTGATTTTGGAACAGAATAAGTAAATTGGGCATGCAGCTCACCCCCCCCCCCGCCCCAAAAGCCATATATTTCAGTTTCTGTTTAATCACACTCATAGAAACAAAGCAAAAAAGTTAAGTCTGGCAGTGGTATGGTTTGGGATTGACCATTAATCTATCAAAGTCAAAAATGAAAAACTTTTGACATTCAAATACAACTCTTGCTGCCTCAGGCAAGCCTCATTATTCCTCTGTATTGGTATGAAGAAATTCTGAAAATTTATCATTTCTCAGAAACAAGACATTTTAACAAAAGTCTTTTTAGAGTTCAAAAGCCCCTGCAGAAGTTCTTACCTCCAGAGCATGTATGGCACCAACACATTTTCTCTTTTGGTTTTGGAATTCTGCTGTAATGTGGCAGTGTAAAACTAGTGTAATCCCTTATGTACAAGCATAATGTAAGGACAAGTGGTAGGCTGACTAATCAAAATCACACAAACAACCCACAGAGTGCTCCTGCTAGTTTAACGTAGGCAACAGAATATTTTCCAGTGATTCATAATGTAAAGCAGTGTTGGCGAATCTATGGAATGTGTGCCAAAGGTGGCACTTGGAGCCCTTTCTGTGGGCACCCAACACCACCCCTTCACAGCCACCTGGATTCAGGTTAAATTGCTGGATTGGCACTTTGTGAAAAATTAGTGGTTTTTGAATCACAGTTTGGGCACTCCGTCTCTAAAAGGTTCGCCATCACTAATGCAGAGAGACATGTGGAGAATAGTGTCACAATGTGCAAACACTCTTTCATACCAAAACAAGATCAGTGGTTCAAAATGGGGTTGTGGTGGGGGCTTCCTATTCTACATCAGACTCAAGAAGCCCACAGGCCAGATGTCTAAGCCCATAGCCAACATGACAAAAGGGGGAGAAATACCAGCCCTGCTATCATCCTGCCCTCTTCAAACTGAGTTTCTTGCCTCCCACACCTGCTCCTGTCAAGAAAAGAATGCTTGGCCATACAAGAGGTGAAAAAACAGGGGGACACACAAAATGGTGGCAGATGGGTTCAGTTTTATATTAAATGTGTGTGGGGGCAGGAATGGGATGACAGGGCTCATGGGCTGCTCCAGTGGAAACCACAAGAACATTCAAAAGTGGTAAGCAACAAAGGTAGAGAAAGAGCATGTCTAGAATGAACTGTGCCCAATAGAGATGGGCACGACTTGAAAAAAAAATTTCGAGTTGTCGTTAGTCGGGCCGGTTCCGTTTCGGGTCGGTTCCGTTTTTTGCAAAAATTCACAAAAATTAGTCGGTTCATTTTTCGTTTTTTTGTTTTCATTAGTACTGGTTTTGGGGGGGTAGCGGGCTCCTGGAGGCACCTCTGTGGGGTGGGTGCCTCCTCTGGCCCGCTATAAAGGGAAAGCGGGCTCCTGGAGTCATCCGTGGGTGCCTCCTATCCTCACCCACTAGGAAGGGGAAGCAGGCTCCAAGAGACTCCTCAACATGGGGGTCTCCCCTCCTCACCTGCTGCCGCCTGCTGCAAAATGCCATGCATAGCCATATGGATATGCATACCAGTTGCAGACAGTGAGAACAGTGAGTGAACCCAGAGCCATAGGGTGAAGTGATGCCTCAGGCTCTCGCACCGCCATGTTTCACAAAGAAGGGAATCGTACTTGCGTGTAGTGCAATGCAAGTAGATCTGGCTTAGGGTTAAGGTGGGTTAGTGCAAGGGCTAGGGTTAGGCTAGTGACGGGTAAGGTTACGGTGGGCTAGTGGGTTGCACCTCTGGGTGCCTCTCTGACCCACTAAGAAGACAGTCTGTGACGTATGGGTAAGGAGTCAAGGATTAGGGTTAGGGTTAGGGGGCTAGGGCAGGTTTTAGGGGGCTTTTTGGCACATCCGAGAAGTCTCCATGGCCAAGTGGCCATGCGATTGGTGGGATGGCTCCAAAAATTTGCATGGTCGTCCACTCCCACATGGCTGGCCACTCGGCCAGCCCATCATTGCGCAGGTGTAAATAAAATAAAATAAAATAAAATCAATGGAGGACAGAGGAGGAGAGGAGAGACATTGTGTTGCAAGAAAAAACCCACTGCTACTGTGAAAAATCTGGCAGTTTATAAATTTTCGCGTGTTTCTGTTGTGCTTGTGTGTTTTTGGACCACGATTTCAAAAACAATATTGCGTTCGCCGCCCCATTTTGGATCCCCCGCCCGCACCGCATGGCATGGCGAGTCCGGCTGCCCAGGACGGGGGGGAGGCGGGACCCCCCCTCCAGAAACCACCCCTCCGGTAGGTGCCCTGCGCCCTTAGTCAAGCAGGCATTTTTCCGCCTGCTTTTTTGGCCCAAGAATGGGCGGGGGGAGAGTTTAAAAGTTTTTTCCTGTGCCATCCGTGCTGCTTGCTTGCGCTTTAATTGCGGCGGCCGGCGGCGAGACTGGGCTTTTTGCTGGCTGCGAGCCTGCGGCGAGTCCCACCAGAGCAGCCCAGGACGGGGGATGGGGGGGAGGCCGGGGACCTCCAGAAACAACCCCTCTGGTAGGTGCCCTGAGGCACGGCAGGCATTTTCCCGCCTGCTTTTTGGCCAGGAACCGGGTTTTTTTAACTTTTAAAAACTTTTTTTCTGTGCTGCCTGGCATCGCGCAATCGCGCGATGCAAGGAACGAGCACGACAAATCAGACCAAAATTGTTCGTTCGTCGGTTCGAGCTCGAAGTCTGGCAGAGTAATTCCCGTTACCGTTTCCGTTGAGTAACGGAACCGAGTAACGGAAACGGAAACGGGAATACCGCTAAGTCGTGCCCATCTCTAGTGCCCAACAACCAGCTACAGTACTGCCCAAGCATCAGGATAGTCTATAAGAACAAGGTACAGATAGAGAAAGGGTGTGCCTTGGTCCTGTCAGCGGCAGTGACCAGATATCCACCTTCTGGCAAAGGACTAATCATCCTTTAAGCAGAGTGTCCCCTGGTGTGTGGGCGTGTCTTGAGCAGATGATTGATTGAATGAACTTCTCTTTGGTTCTGCTTATACAATTCTTTAGAATTGTATGTAATAGAAAATGAACATGGAATGTTAACTCAGTACTAGTCTCCTGTGCCTTCGTGTTTGTGTTTGTCTATCCCTGACTGGCATCCAATGAACCTCTTGATTAAAAATAATACTCTCTACCACTGCCACACTGCTGAACCTATCTGACCTATCAGCATCATTATGGCAATATGGCATGCAATGCAAACTTTAGCGGTTTTATTTTTCTGCTGTTATTGCTGTATACAATTCAGACTTTTTAAAAATAATGAGTGGTCTAGAACTCTATAAATAAAACCAGAAATGGAATATTTAGAATCACTTCTCAAGTTTGCTTTCAGTGATCTTTGTTTCCCGATACCGTTATGTTGCTGCAGTATCTTTTCTGGCCTCTTGTTCTATTTCTTCTCTGTACATTTAATTGCCAGCAGGATTGATGGTGTTTTACCAATAGTGTCTTTCTTGACAGTATCCCATATCTTCTTGGGTCAGTCAGGTCACTCCTAATTCATTTCTAGTTTTTTTTTTAAAAAACGATTTACTTGTATCCAGCTGAAAGCTTTCTAGAAATCTAATCAAAAGGCCAAAGTCTCAAGAGTAGCATATGATGGCACAGCTTTAAAATCCCAAACTCACTGTCCAATAGGCTAACTTAAGTGAACTGTAGAAATGGTGCATAGCTGTATTAAGGTGAAATTTTATGGCTCTTGTTGCATGTAATATCTGCTAAAATTTCCAGTATAGGTTGATTCAAAATTTGCTGAAATTTCTAAATTCTAAGAGCCAAACAAAAATGCTAAATAGGATAATTAGATTTTTTTTTAAAAAGGGGGTTGATTTACCTTTTTTTCTGGGACATCTGGGTTTGTCTTCATGACAGTGCAATTGTCTGCATTTGATTTGGTACTAGGAGTCTATAACTTGCATGATTGCTGCCTGCCCCTTTAGTATCTGCTTCTTACTTGTCCTAGAGTAAGGTTGCTTGCTTTTCCACCTCTCTCTCTGCCCCAACCAAACACCCTTGGATAGTGATTAAGTCATAAAACAAGAGAGAGAGAGAGAGAGAGAGAGAGAGAGAGAGAGAGAGAGAGAGAGAGAGAGAGAGAGAGAGAGAGAGAGCTAACTAATATCTGAAAAACAGGAGAACATTATTTGCTCAAGACACCACCTGAACAATGCAAAATTGATTGAGTACTCAATAGTCATTAATTTCAGTTGTAATTCTAACCAGTCATCCATTTGGAAGCGCAGTTCTTATTAGGATGATCCACGTGCTCATCCCCTTTCTGATGCAATGAAAAGCTGTGACTGGCATTTCATCTACAGATGGTAGGTGTCAGTGTTTTCTGAGTTATGTGAACGTGCAAGCATTCCCAACATCTGCCTCCATGTGCGATAGGTGCAATCCTCCTCCCCACAAAGTGTACACACTTAGGTTCTCACACAAAGAGGAACATACCATAACTAGGTGTTCATGTTCAGTTTCAGTGGGGGGTTGGGGCAAAAATATGTTTTGTTTCTGCATTAAAGTATGTGTGAATATATTACTCATGACCGGGTACACTTGTATCAAAAGTAGGTTATGGTTATCTTTAATCTATAACAATTCCTGTTAAAAGCTATATTTTCCTTGTCAGAACACCATTATAATTCTACTTTTATAAAATGGTTGGGTTTCCTGTGGTACACAAATAAGAGAATTAATCTGAAACAGTTCCATATGAAAACAGCTCCAAAGGTTCTGGATGATATAAACTACCTAGATCCAGCTCAGTCTGGCTTCAGGCCTGGTTATGGGACGGAGACAGCACTGGTTGCCTTGGTAGACATCCTATGCAGGGAAATGGATAGGGGATCTGTGTCCCTTTTGGTTTTACTGGACCTTTCAGGTGCTTTTGACACTATCGACCACAGCATCCTCCTGTCTCATACCTCTGAAATGGGACTTGGGGGCACGGTCTTACAGTGGTGCCAGTCCTTCCCACAGGAGAGAATGCAGAAAGTGATGTTAGGGGACTCATGTTCAACACCATGACCATTGACCTGTGGGGTCCCTCAGGGTTCTCTTCTGCCTCCTATGTTATTTAACATTTATTGGAAACCACTGGGGGAAACTATCAAGAGTTTGGGGGTTAATTGTCACCAGTATGCCAATGACACCCAACTCTACCTCTCGTCACCTCCGGATTCCACAGAAGCTATTTCAACTTTAGATCAATTCTAAGATTCAGTAGTGAACTGGATGAGGAGGAACAAATTGAAACTAAACCCAGATAAGACAGAGGTATTTCTGGTCAGTAAAAAGGGAGATAAAGTGATAGGGATACAGCATGTACTGGATAGGACTACCCCCAATTGAAAAAAGAGGTTTGGGGATGCTCCTGGACTCTTCCTTGAACCTAGATGCCCAGGTCACAGCTGTGACCAGGATTGCATTTGCACAATTAAAATTAGTATGCCAGTTACACACATTTCTTGAGAAACCTACTCTGGCCACTGTGACACAAGCCCTATTGATGACCCAACTGGACTACTGCAATGCACTCTATGTGGTGCTGCCAATGGAAAATCTCAGGAAACTTCAACAGCTATCAACGTACACCCCTACTAAAGCAGCTCCACTGGCTGCCAATCAGCTTTTGGGCAGAATCTAAATGCTTGTTTAAACCTACAAAGTACTAAATGGCCTGGGTCCAAGCTACCTCAAAGTTAGAATCTCACAGTATGAAGTAGCTTGGGTGCTAAGGTCATCAGGAGAGGCCTTTCTCTCCATCCTGCCACTTTCACCGGTGCATTCGTTAAGAACACATGAAAGGGCCTTCTCTGTTGCTGCTCCCAGACTTTGGAACTCCCTCCTGCTGGAGGCCAGGACTGACCCATCTCTGCTGTTTTTCCAGAAGCAGGCAAAGACCTTCAAGGAAGCTTTCCATGAATGATGGACTACCTATTATATGACTTTTAGATGAATTACTATGCATGATTGCATTGACTGATTTCATAAGAATACCTTATGTCCTGTTTTCCATGTTAGTTTCCATCCACCATTATTGATTTTTTTTCTTCATTTCATGTGTTCTTTGTAGCTTTAATGTTACCTTTTGATGTTGTATGATGCCTCTTCTAACTCCCTGTTCTTAACTAGAATTTGTTTTAAATGTTCTTGGCTGTATATTGTCTCTCATTATTGTAAGCCGGCTTGGATCCTTTTTCAAGGAAAAAGGCAGGGCAAAAATAGCCTAAATCAATAAATCAATAAACAATAAAGTGTGGCCATTTGATCCTGTCATTTGGGAAGCCTTACTCAAACTAAAGTCCTCTATGAGTTTGGAGGTAGAGCTTCGCTCAGCCTTAGATAGCATGGACAAAACAAGGTCAAATTGATAGCTCAAAATATCTGAAGAAAACTGTTATAGGTTTGGGTTCTTTTAAAAATGGGGCATATGTATGAATGACAGTATATATGAAGCCATCCTTGGTTAGGCCAGACATTAAGCCTGTTGTAGGATACTGTGCCCCTCCACAGAACCTCACGCAAGGGTCTTTCATATCACCTATTGTGTTATACGTTCTACTGGAGAAGCCACAGATTGACATGGGATCTTCTGGTACATCTCTTCAGAGGTGCTGCTTCAGAGTAAATTGTGTAAAGTCCAGGTGCATCTCAAGTGCAAGTGTTTGCATGTTTATATGTGAAACCTCTGATCTTAACACTCACCTCTGTCTCCTCTCCTGTACCTTTGAATATTTGCCTCATTTCAAAGGTCTAAGTTAAAAAGATGCAGACTTCTAAGATGCTGTCACGATGCATTTAGACACAATCCTGACATTTCCAGCTGCCTGTAGTGCTGGTGTAACTTCACCACGTATAGCTATATGTACAGAAGACAAAAGTTTTTCATTGCTGGTACAGCAAGTTTTCAAAGTGAAGGGAAGTTTGTGACTTAATGCTAGGAAATGTCTACTTTCTTTGAATGCCTTATATATATTGAGAATTCCCATAGAAAAGGAAATTAGTTATCAAGCATATGAAGCATGAAAAATAAAGCTTGCCGATCAGTAAAATGTAAGCATTAAAACAGCACAGAGAAGCCAGCGTGATTAAGCCAAACTGTAAAGAGCATAAGAATGGAAAAGATCATTAGTGGCATGAATAATTTAGTAAATAGGATGATGGGACAGATTTTGTGAAGGAGCTGAAACCAGCAAAATAGAGTAATTAGAAACAGTACTACAAATGAGTGTTAAAACTTGTAAGCATCTTAACAATAATTGCCTGAAGTGGCTGCTGAATATAGGCTGTGAACATAGAGGCTGCTTCCTTTTTAGAGCTGAAATTGGAACTTGGTGAACTCTTGGGGTATATTTTGCCACTTGGCTGGAGAGTGCATATGTTATAATCTCCATTTTGTAGATTTTAAGCAATGAGTGCTGGTTAAACTAGAGAAACTCAAATTCCTTCCTCTTGCTGGAAATACACAAACCACTGAGAAAACAGCAGTAAACTGAACTCAGGGAGACAAGTTTTACATGTCAGAATACTATTAATCCATTTGTGTGCACAGGTAGATATATAAAAATGCAAATACCTGCTTTTAGGATTACACAGGTTTAAGGAGATAAATCTACTTGGATGCACCGTCCCTGTGGAAATGTCCCAGGTCAAGTGATTTGTAGCAAGTATAACTTCTTTTATGGTCATCAGTCAACAAGAGTCTCCTTCTAGGAGTTCTATTCAGTAGAGTTTTCCACTGACATAATTTTCTTTCATCTGGCCCTTAAACGGTCTAGTCTTCAACAGTTTCTTGATTGGTTTATCGTTTGTCAAACTCAGTCTCCATCCTTGAAATGGTAGAGGTGTGTGTGTTGTGTCGTTACAGTCATGGCCAACTCTTTGTAACTCCATGTCCATGGAGTTTTCTTGACAGGAATACTGGAGTGGTTTGCCAGTTCTTACTCCCGGCGCCTACAGCACCTGGTATTTCCTGGTGGTCTCCCATCCAAGTACTAATCAGGCCCGACCCTGCTTAGCTTCCGAAATCAGGTGAGATCAGATGTGTTTAGGGCATCTAGGCTTGTTAGGTACCTATGTGTATATTGTGCTTTCAAATGCCAGAGTAGATGTCAGCTTCAAGAGCAATAAACATTCCCAATATTAATTACTTAACTTGTATATGTTCTGTGTTAGGGCTGCAACTTCATGTCCAGTTGCTTAGGATTAGGCCCCATGGAATTTAAAGGGACACACTTCTGAGTTAACAAGTACAGTATTGTATTGCAAGACTGTATTTATTTGCTTTTTCATCAGGAAATAAGACCTATTGAACAAAGAGGAATTAACTAGCTCTGATCCAGATTTGATCTGTGCCCAAAATAGGGCACACACATTAGGACTAAACCACCCTGGATCCTTTAGGAGACATCCTAGCCTTCTTCAAGACTGGTGCCATGGTTCCATGATGCTATTGATTGATTGATTGATTGATTGATTTTTCAAAAATTATATACCTTGCATCCCCAAAAGAAACTCTAGGTGGTTTACAGAATTTGTGAATTTTTGGATCTGTGAAATGTGTGTCTGTTTGGGGGGGGGGGGTGTACCACAACACATTCCTATTAAAGGGGAGCTCTACTGTCTAAGATCACTCAGCTCCTATTATCCCCCAATGGACACTCCTGGTTAGAGATGGGCATGACTTAGCGGTATTCCCGTTTCCATTTCCGTTACTCGTATCCGTTACTCTACGGAAACGGTAACGGGAATTACTCCGCCAGAATTCGAGCTCGAACCGACGAACGAACAATTTGGTCTGATTTGTCGTGCTCGTTACTTGCATCGCGGCGATCGCACAATGCCAAGCGGCACAGAAAAAAAGATTTTAAAAGTAAAAACAAAAACGATTCCCGGCCCTAAAAGTAGGCGAAAACTGTCTGAGGGCACCTACCAGGCCAGAAGGGTGTTTTATTTTTTGGGGGGGTTCCCCACCCCCCTCTCCTTGGCTATTGCTACTGCTGCGCTGCTGGTACCAGGCTGGGAGGGCGCATCCATTTGCCATGCAGTGCGGGGGATCCAAAATGGCAACCACAATATTTTTTTTTAAATCGTTGCCCAAAACCCCACCAAAGCACCACAGAAACATGCGAAAATTAGCTATTTTAAATGCTTGAATTTTTACAGTAGCAGCAGTGGGTTTTTCTTGCAAAAAAAAGTCTCCGTTGATTTTATTTTATTTTATTTTATTTTATTTTATTACACCTGCACATTTGCAATGATGGGCTCGCCCATGGGAGTAGACCATGCAAATTTTCCACCAATCGCATGGCCACTTGGCCAGGTTGACCACAGAGACTTCTGGGATGTGCCAATCAGGCATAAACAGCCCACCACTAATCGTAGCCCGAACCCTAACCCTAACCCTAAGCCTAACCCATACGCCAGTACACTGTACTTCTAAGTGGGTCAGAGAGGCACCCAGAGGTGCACCCCAATACTCACCCTAACCTCACCCGTAACTAGCCTAACCCTAGCCCTTGCGCTAACCCGTCTTAACCCTAAGCCAGATCTACTTGCATTGCACTACATGCAAGTATGTGAGACACAGCGGGTGCAAAGAGTCTGCCAGTCCATCACTTGTGGCTCTGGCTGACTCCTGCAGCTCCCTCCAGGAGCCCGCTACCCCCCCCCAACCAGTACTAACGACAACAAAAAACGAAAAAACAAACCGACTAATTTTTGCAAAATTTCGCGAAAAACGGAAACGAGCCGAAACGGACTGCCTCCGACACACGACAACTCGAAAACTTCATTTTCCCTATTCGTGCCCATCTCTACTCCTGGTTCCTATTTGTACCCTGCAACAGGAAATAGGGGGGAAAAGGAAGCTTAAAAAATGGACAAGCAAGATGCCCTTATTTGTGTGACCTGTTCATTCATACAGCAAGCATCCTGCCACAACATTATGCACACATAAAAAGGTAAAGTTTCCACCCGCATATGCATGCTAGTCGTGTCCGACTCTAGGGGTGGTGCTCATCTCCATATTCAAGCCAGAAGAGCCAGTGTTGTGCATGTCCATGGCCATGTGGTCGGCATGGCTGCAAGGAAACACTGTTTCACCTTCCCGCTTTTTATGGCGGTACCTATTTATCTACTTGCATTTACATGCTTTTGAACTGCTAGGTTGGCAGGAGCTGGGGATATCAGCGGGAGCTCGCTCCGCTGCGTGGCATCCGGGATTCGAACAGCCAAGCTGCCAACTTTGCAGTCTACAGTTTTGGTGCCTTAGTCCACTGAGCCCCCACACCCCCACATACAATATTAATAATGTAATGGTAGTAGGACAATTTAGGAAACTGGGCTAAGAATTTTTTCTTTCTAATTCTCCAAAATACAAAGGCTAGTCTGACTTTTTTCACTTCAACTGCATGAAATGGCTCCAAGAAGATATATGCCAGCAGGTGGCTTCAGCCTATACTCTCCCTAGTGCCTCAGTAATTGGAGTGTCCAGGGTAGATCATGATCTTCATACAGCTGCCACTCACTCTCGTCTTTGGTGCCAGCAGTTCATATTTTTAATATCCCATTCCCTCACTTCAATACTCTGAATTTTTAATTTTAAAAAACAACATTCAAATGTTATATAGAAAAAGAAGGCTCCACAGATGTTTTGCTTCATGACAGGATCAAGCACAAACATCTTCCTCTGCTCTACAGTTTCTCCAGAATTGCACGTACACCCACATCTCGGTGAAAGGGGTGAACATCTCCACTACCAATACAGATGGGATTTAAATGCAAATGTAACAAAAATAAAATATTTATTTTCACACTTTCTGCAGTTTTTAAAATTTGCAACTAATTTATTTATGATTGATCAGAGAAATGCAAATAAACCATAGTCAAGTAACAATTCTAAAAGGGAGGGAGACGCCAACTTCTTTATGGTACTCAAGACACTGCCTGCCTGCCTGCCTGCCTTCCTATCAGAGCAGAATTTTGAATGATGGATGTATATGAAATTAAAATGTTAAGATAATTTGACTATTTTTGACCAGATGTGGGTTACTTCAATAGTTTTATCTTGGCCATTTACTGGATCTTCTTTTGTACCTGCACATCTCTCTCTCTTTCTCTCCCTCCCCCCCTCCCTCCCTGTGTGTGTGTGTGTGTGTGTGTGTGTGTGTGTGTGTGTGTGTGTTTGCTGTGCTGTCAAAGGACCAATTTATAATGACCTTAACAGTGTTTTCAAGGTAAGCAAAATATTTAAGGAGTGGTTTGTCCAGTTCCACTCCCCCAGTTAGTTTCCACAGAAAGGTAAGGATTCAAACCCTGTTCTCTCCAGAGTCCTAGTCTGTCACTTTATCCACAACACCATACTAAGAATCTCTCAATAGATGTGGTAGAGCATACATTGCATGCACACATGTGCGACACCAATTGAATTTATCTGTTATGGCATCCCTATTTGGTTGAATGCCCTGGACCACACTGTGGAATGAATTCAAGCCTGCTTTTTACAGAAAATTTTAAGCATACCCAAATGTGTTTCTTATGCAGCACTATGTTTAGTAGTAGGACAACCTCTGATAGAGACAAGGGCATGGCTTAGATCTATTAAATTTTGGCTCAGAATATATTATAATACTGACCAGATTAGACTACTCTACCAACTTCTTGAAGACTTCATAGCTCCAACAGGCTCAGATAAATTAATTTAAAAAATCAGTGCTATGGGTATTATGGTAGATACCCTTGGCTCCTTACCCCAGTTGGAAGCTTACAAGTTGATAAAATATGGGTTTCTGGATGTACAACTGCAGGATTTACAGAGTGCAGCAAACTCAATATGTTCACCGATGAGCTTGCTGATCCCAGCTCAAGCTGAGCACCTGCTCATTGCCGTTACTTGTTAAAATGTCCTGAGGAATGGAGGGCCTACACTCTTGCTAGATGCAATGCCATTCCATCTGCAGTGTTGTATGGGAGGGTCAATGGAACTCCATTCAATGACAGGTGTTGCTCCTGTGCACTGGGTGGTGTGGAATCACTCTCCCATGTGGTTCTGTACTGTCCATTTTGTGATCATTTTCATTTAAAAAAACCTCCTTGATCCACTCCTTTTGAAGAAGAGGCTTTGTTCAGACACTGACAAATTGAGTTTTCTTCTGTGATAGAAAATGTGGCAACCTTTTTAGCCCAGTTGGTCAGGACCCACAGGCAGAGATGCACTGAGCTGTTACTTTGCCCCCCCCCCCCAGCCCGGAAAAAGAGTCAAACAACTGGCATTGGGTTAAACAGGGCCACAACTTTATTAACTTATTAAATCAACTGTTAAAGAACAGGGAGCCTGCGTAGTGAATAGGTTGGAACTGGACTCCTTCCAAGTTCCCATTCCAGATTGCCTAAGTAAGATCCCCCGTCAGAAGTGTGCTGCCCACCTGTTCAGCACACCTTGAACAAAAACTGGTATGAATACCTCCAGGCAGCCCTCTGCCTCCTGCACTTTACTTTTTCATCCTCGGCATTGGCAGTGTGCCCTATTTACTGCAAGAGGGCTACCAAACACCCAATTGATGCTTCTGGGATCATCACAGCCTAATAACCTTTGTAATGCAATTATTTTTAAAATTGTATTAGTTTTGTAATTACCTTTTAAATCTGTACTGAAACTGTTATGTTTACTCTTCCTGTATGCAAATAAAGGCTGATTGATCGATTGATTGAATTTCTCTGTAGTCACAGAACATTTGTCCTGTATCCAGTTAGCCCCATTTTACTTGAGCTTCCTACTTTGCTTCAAAGTCTGTTTAGTGACTTCCAGAATCCTGTTGTGGTAGGAAACACATTTCAGATTTCATCAATTCAGCAAGATGTGTTTTTTTTTAAATTCCATATTTTTAGTTTAGCCTCTTCTGGTTTAATATTTAGAGCTTGAGATATGTCTCTGTCTGTGAATTCAATGTGCTTGGTACTGCATTTTGCTTTTCAAATGATTAAAGAACTACTGGTGCAGAAATCTCTGTGTTCATCAATCTGGCCTGAGACATATACATGCATGTGACAATAAGAAAATGGGGATGATATATGAATACATAGCTTAATGTTATTTTGCTTGGTTTGACCTTGTAGATAAGTCTTCCAGCAATAGAAGTCACCAGCTAACACCTCTGATTGTTCATAGGCTGAGATAGAGACTGGGACATGGACCTTCCCATAGCCCAATCTTCCCAAGAAATAGAACAGAATGCATAATAGCTTATTGGTTTTGGCTTTGGTTTTTGCATGTGGGGTGATGGCACTGTGCCCCTCAAAAACTGTGTCCTTCAGAGCATTATCAATTTCTTTGACTATTGATGCCCTTGTGCTTTGTTATCAACACGTCCTGTCCTGTTTCTCGGGCAAAGATCCCGTTATATGAATCCTACCATGTTCAATATTCTGTAAATCAATAAAGCACTACTGCGACAAGACAAATGCCCTTCTCCTTTTTCCTTCAGTACCCTTCTACAGTCAAAGAATAAGCCTTAGCTCATCCCTGCTTCCAAATGTCCTATTTACTGGCTTTAATTAATGTTGCTATTTGTTCTTGCTCCTTCACTGTTGAGGTTTCTCGCCCAGGTCACTGAACTTATGACCCTGCATTAGTGTGACCACTGTGGAGAAACCAGTGCTAATTTGAGACACTCGGTTCTCAACTCTGTGGGCTACTTCCTACAAACAAGGACATGACCTCTTCATGTTGGTGTTAAGTTTGATCTTTGTGGTAAAGCTGCAGTACACAGAGTATATGAGCGGCCACTGAAGCAAAAATATTCTGCAAAGTGTCTAGGCTGGGAAAAACCTCACAGAAGAATAAGATAAGCTGTAGGGAACTGAATTTTCTTTTCAAGTGAACACACAACAGACATGAGCTCATCTATTAGAGCAAACGGTCCCTTGCTGTCCAGATCTTTTAATGAATTCAGATATATCACTGTGTGGTATATATCAACTGAAAAAAGCACAGTTTATTGATTTTCCTCTAGATAAAGAGTTGTTTGTGACTTCATAGACTGGCCGTCTCCACTGGTGATAGTGAGGTCACCTTCATGAATATATACTGGGGTTATTCATTTCATCTGCAACATGGCAATGCAAGATTAGTGGTAGCTATATACTTACAGTGGATTTTGGGATTCTGTGTCCTGCAGTTTTAAGGTCGTAAGAGACTACTGTATACACAAAAAGTATTCCCTTGGTACAAACAGTCTTTATTGTTGTATAAAGGGCAAACTAAAATGTCCTTGAAATATGAAAAAGTTATTTATTTATTTATTTATTTATTTATTTATTTATTTATTTATTTATTTATTATAATTTATTACATTTATATACCGCCCCATCTTCCGAAGCAGAACTCAGGGCGGTGTACACTTAAAAACAAACAGCAGCAAACAAACATGGCATCAGAGGCAAATTACCCATAAGAATAGGGGGGTAAATACCCTCCACAAAAGATGGAGGGTATTATCTAGTTTGTATCATCTAGGCTTTCACTTGTTTCCTAAAACAAAGTGGATTGCTTTCAAACTAAAAATAAACCCTGAACATAGGTACCAAGGCTGCAGTCTCAGGGCTGCCACAAAGGGTGGTGGAGTCTCCTTCTGTGGAGGTTTTTAAGCAGAGGCTGGATGGATGGCCATCTGTTGGAAATACTGTGATGGGGGTTCCTGCGTGGCAGGGGGTTGGACTAGATGGCCCTTGAGGTCTCTTCCAACTCAATGATTCTATGATTCTATGATTCTATTAATTACCTCCAGTTACTGTGGATGCATGAAATGGACCAACAGTACCAGCAGGAAAAAGGATGCCAAGGTTTACATATCTAATTGTAGCCTGAAAGCAGACAACACCAGTGTTATCAATCAAGATGATGTACAGGATATCCTCTACCATTCACACTTCTTGAAATACAGCTCTGATTATTGCTTTGTGTTAGGCTGTTGAAAACAGTCAGGTTCTGCGATTTTCCCTTGTGTGGTGTCGCTTTGGAAATGTTAGTGGTTCTGCCAATTCTGCATCCGATGAAATACACTCTGAGCATCTAAATGGTGCTGAACTTGTAATTCAAGGAGCAATATCTTCAGGACTTCTGGGTATATCTGAACTGGTTGTGGACCATCAAGAACCAGTGCCTGTACTGTGTCTGGCCGATAGGGAAGTAGCACAGCTGCAGGGGAAGTTGCCTCAGAGGTAGAACAACTGGTGAGGGGGTTCTTCCCTAGGTCTAACTTGGGAACAGGGGCAGGGGTTGCAGACATGTCCAAACTTCACCCCTCCATATATTTTGAACCACAACTCACACAGTCCTTTGCCATTAGCAATCTAAGCTTAGAATTCTGGGAGTTGCAGTCCAAAACATCAGGAGGGCCAAAGTTTGGACAAGCCTGGACCGTTAGGGTTAGGGTTAACCCTAACCCTTGTCCGTTTTACACACTCATTACTTATAAGTAAAATTGCACTGTTCCAGGCCAACATAAGTAAAGAAATCAAGATGAATCTGAATTATAAATTGATCAAACGTACCTTCAGGAGGACACTTAGGCATCCCAGGGAAATTATCCAATGGCCAGGTAGTGGTACACATTCTTATGATCTCACAATATTTCCTGTTCTTACCAACCATATCCCAATTATTCAACACAATCTGCAGAGGGCTCTCCCCCTGTTTTCCCACTCTATTTCCCATGTTCACCAGACTTGGGACAGTGCCAGGTCATCACCCTTTCTATGGCACGCTATTAAGTCCACAAATCAATACAGAAACTGCAGTATTTTCTTCAAGAGTACTCACCGGATCACGCAGCCAAGACTGGCACAGTATTATAATTGTTGTACTGCTGCCATGTCCCATTATGGGTAACTTATCACTTGACGCCACCGGTATGAAATTTCCTTGCACTACCTGCCAGCTGTGACTTTTTCTGTCCTGCCTACCTGGCAATGAGAATGGAATGGGCGAAAACACACCGTCACCCACCGGCTAATCAGGGTAACAGCCAAAAATTCCCATTCAGCCCCAAAACGACCAGTTAATCTCATTCTCATAGCTACTAGGGAGGGTGGGTGGGGTGCTGCTCAGTGCGAAAGGAGTCAGGGGCAAGCACGGACAACCTATTTAAAGACTACTCACCCCAGGCTCACCCTGCCCCATGTGGAGCTGCCAGTTTATTCTATCAGTCTTTCAAATGGAAAAAATGTCCTCCTTAAAAAATCACATGTGTTTTGGGCTTGGTGTCTTCTACTTTGATATGCTGTCTCCCCTTTTCTTTGGCATTGTAAAGCTGTGTCATTGTTCTCCTGTTGCAATAATGGTTCAAAGGATGATCAAGCTGACCTAATGATTTTTTGGCAAAAAGGAGGACCAGATGTGCACATCAACCTTTACTATGCTTTCCCCTACCAAAAATTTAACTTGGCTTTTCTTGGGTAGATGATGGTTCACATTATCAGAACCTCTTGTCACCGGAAAATCTAGCAGTGATATATTGCCCAGCTGAAGGAAAACAAAATGTAGAAAAGCTGCATTATCTGTTCAGTGGTGGTTTGGACTTCATGTCATGACCTGCAGGCCAGGCAGCTGTCTGTTCTGAATTATGTTCACCTCAGCATTGAATGTTACTCAGGAAGCGATCTCCTCCTAAGAAAACCTGGAGCTGACATTGTTTCCTTAAGATTCTCAAGATTTCTGTTTTGCCCACAGCTGCAGCACTTACAGTGGACTGTCTGCAACGAATATAACATTGTGTGGATTTCACCGACAGAAATCAGGGTATTTAAAAAACAACAAACCAACTGATGTTTATGACAAATACTTGTATGAATTAATATCAGGGCATGCCTATGCTTATCTTCAGGACAAAAGAATACTTATTTTGAGGGCAAATACCTTCAGATACCTGAAGGACCGCCTCCTTCAATACGAACCTACCCAGCAATTAAGATCGAGCCAGGGGGCCCTTTTGAAAGAGCCATTTCTCAAGGAGGTGAGAGGGATGGCTTGTAGACATAGGGCCTTCTCAGCAGCTGACCCCAAGCTATGGAATGTCCTCTCGATTGAGATCCGCCTGGTGCTAACATTGATGACATTTCGGTGCCAGGTAAAAACCTTCCTGTTCTAGAAGTTTTTTAACTGATGATTGTGGGTCCTGATGGCAAATTTAGTGTTGTGTTTTTAATGTATTGTATTTATTGTATTTACATATTTTATTGTTCTAATTTTATTTTAATTTTGATGTTTTAATGGTCTATTTTGATTGTGAGTGTGATGCCTTCGGGACGTTTACCACATGCCATCTTTTCGCTGCCACCAAAAATATAATAATTGGGGGAACTTGACATGCCCCAGGATTATTCAAGAAGGTTCCTCAATTTAAACTAGTGACACAGCTTATTCTGGAGGGTGAGCTTACTTCCGCCATGCCCCAGCTAAAAAGGGATTTGTCTCCTCTGAACAACCCGCAGCCCGGGAGCCTCAGAACAGCTACTCTGCTCCAGATCCCATAGAGTGCAATCAAGAGAAACTCTCTTGCTCACAGAAAAGTCAGTAGCGTGCAGCCTTGGCTAAGGCTCGGGTTAATAAGCAATGACTTTCCCCTCAGGCACACACAGATTCCAGTTAAAAAGATAAAGAAAAGAACTTTATTTAAAACAAAAAAGAATCAAAACAGGAATCTCGCTTTGTCAGCATCATTCTGGCAAGTGTTACAGATCCTTGGAGCATTAACAAAACAAAGGCAAAGTTTCTAAGACAAACTTGCAAAGTAGCTTTTTAAAAAAAACCAATTTCAGGAAGATAGAGTCAAATACAGCAACCCCATGGAACACAATAAATCTAGCTGATCTATCTAATACTCACATTATAAAAAAGGAAAAGATTCTGCTGTTGTCTATGGCGTTCAGCTAGCATCAATACGGAGATCACATTGCTGCAGAGTCCTGGGTAGACGCTCTCTGTGTGTATCTGGTTAAGCAGCCCATTATTATAGACCTAAGAGCTTTAGGATCTCTCTTTGTTCTTCAGGAATGGAAATTAAGCTCAGGGCAGTGTATCAATTAGCATACTTATGAATAAAGACTTTCTACTTTGATAGTGAACAAAAGGCTACACATTTCTATTGATCTCAAGTGTTCAATCATCTGAATAGGATGTGGATTTGACAGCAACAACCTGTTTGCCATCTGATGTAACCCTTTGAAGCCCAGGGCCATTTGATATACAGAAAGGTATTATAAAATTTCACCCCCGTGTTTCTTCCTGATAGATATCATGTGTGAAGGCAGGGCTTGACCTGCTGGAGAGACAATGTAAGGCCCCTTCCATTTGCTATTTTACAACCATATCAAACATTTTGATGATGAGAGAAACGTAACATCTGTGCTCCCATTTGATTTGGCATCCACCTGTGAATTACCAAGGAAGTCAGTGTCCCTTTCCAAATCAGACTTCAAAGAAATGATAGCGTGTGACATGGCATGGCCAGGAATCAACAGATTATACAGATGATAGGACAGATCAAAAGATGAATTTTTCTAGAATTCATCACAGTGAGCTGCCCAGAGATCTTTGGGTAGTGGGCAGCATGCAAGTAATAAATAAATAAATAAATAAATAAATAAATAAATAAATAAATAAATAAATAAATGATACAATATAGACTGTGGGTCCTCTGATGACAATTTTAGTGTAATGATTTTAGTGTAAGGTTTTTATTATTGCTTTGATTATTTATTGATATTCTATTTTTAACTGTTTTAATTCTTTTGATTGTAAGCCACCTAGAGACCTTTGGGTAGTGGGTGGCATATAAGTTGTAAAAATAAATAAATAAATAAATAAATAAATAAATAAATAAATAAATAAATAGATAGATAGATACCTGTAAGCAGAAATACCAACTTTTCTGGAGTCCCATTTAGCCCCCTCCTTTGTTCTTTCTTTTTTCTCCTCCCATTCCAGTCTTTCTTCATATGTTTGGTCTCTGGTGGTGAATGTTCAACTTAAGCTAAGTTGACATGAGTTGGAAAACCCTTGCTTACTCTCCACTACTGAATATGGAAACAGCTTTGCATGTTTTTTTTAAAAAAATCTTTAGGAGCCCCATTTGATCTCAAGTTACTGTACAATTTCTTATTTCTCTGTATTAATTCTTCCCCTTCTCATTTTTCTCCCTCTCCTGTTTGAACAGTTTGGAAGCATTGCAAATGAGAACATTATATGAAGCCACTGTGCAAAGAAATGTGTCTTTCATGCTGGCACCCTTAAGGAAGTCATTCAGCACCTTAGAATTATATTAGTCCTCCCCCCCATAGTAACTTTCCAAAGCCTGGTGGTTATGTTACTGACAGCTTCAACACAAGTTATGCCTTTTGCACAATAGAGTCCAATATTAGACTCCGTGGCCTCTAGGCAGCTCCCGACTCCATTATTTAATCCTTCTATGGCTGCTATCTCACCTGGGTTTCGATCCTGATCTTCGTCTGGCTTTTCCTCTTTGTCCTGGCATGTGATTGAATATGTGGGACAGGAGTTCCCACGTCCAAAGCTGTTTTTTAAAAAAAATTAAAGTGTGGTTCAGCCCTTGGCCAGCAGGTGGTACTAGCACTTTTTAAAAAATGGACCACTTGGCTGGGGGAAATTAAAACTTACAGCACCCGATGGAGCTTCCTGTTTCTCCGAAGGTGCAGAGAAATAAAATTTTAAAAAAGTACTTCTTAAAAGGTGCCTTCTTAAAAGGTGGATTTTTAAAGCGAGGCAAAAAATTCCCTACCTCTCGGGTGAGTCAAAGAAACCTCGCTTAAAGGGGCATTACCGGGTTTTCTTTTTCTTTTCTTTTTTTCAAAAAGCCCAGTGGCCATGGGAACGGCATTTTTGGACATGGTTTATCTAGTAATTTAAATTGATTAATTTGCCCCATGCCTCACCAATGGTCCTCATACTGTCATTGAGACCATGGCAAAATGCCAGAAGGCATTCTCAGTGTGGTGTAGTGGATAGAGCAATGGAAGATGAGTCTGGAGAAAAAGGGTTGAAATTCTAATTTAACTATGGAAACTCACTGGGTGAGTGGAACTGGTAAAGCCACTCCTTAAATATTTCACTCACCTTGAAAGCTTGATAACGGTTGCTTTAAATTGACTCCAGCTTGAGAGTATAGAACACACAAGAAGGCATGGGGAATAATTTCATACATAATTTCAGAGTTCCCGATGGGAAGATGGGCGGGATATAAATTCAATAATAAATAAATAAATAAATGCATCCCCACCCTCATGTCTGAGGATAAGAGAAAGAAGAATTAAGATTACTAATGTCAATCCTAAATATTGTTCAGCACAATTCAATCACCATATTAGTAAAACAAAGAGATTAGGACTCCCAGCAGTCATTATGCTAAGTATTCATTATGTTATATTTGAAACTTGAAGATATATGTCATTGTTTGCATAACTTTGATATTATTTGTCCAAAATTCAGGAGCAAACTTACCTTTTGTATCAACGAGGTACCAGAGGAAAATCTAGCACAGCATAAATAGGTACAGCAAGCCCTGTTTCAATCAACCTCAAATTGGCCTTTGTGTTGCATGTCCATCTACATTTAACACTACATTATTTCAGCACTAGAATCTGAGCACCACCACAATCAAAGTTCATTTGAAATGAAATTCCAGCAACACTGGTTCAGGAGCAATAAAAATAAAGAAAAGAAGAATAGGCAAGGAGATAAAGAACTACAGAACAAAACTCTCATCTCTCCCCCCCCCAATTAATGACATCTGAAACTAACCCCCAAAGACTTCCTACACTGGCCTTTCTGAGAAAGGGTGAAATATGTTTTTAAAAGAACTGGAGAAGGTGCATTAATTCAACTTAATGGCTTTCTGCAATGAATGTTAAGCTCCAGGTCACATATATAATAGTTTAAGTTGAAGGACACCAGCCACATCATTCTTTTTAAAAAACTCTTTTCACCCGGCAGCCCATGCATTAATTTCACTATAGGCAACATTTAAGAGGAATGAAGCAATGTAGACTTGCAAAGTTTTCTAAATATTGCTGGTCCATCAGCCATTTTACTCCACACAAGTAACATAAAATTTTAATTGCCATCGTTTCTTATTTCTTTTTATGTGCCACTTGTCTAACAAAAATCCTCAAAGGCTCACTTACTTTGTGACTACAAAGTGAAATGAAACTCACTAACTAAGTTGCTATTTAACACTGGGAAAGGGACAACAGGCTACCAGGGACTAAAACTCTGTCTACATACTTGTGTGCCATTAAGTTAACTCTGATTTATCAAAGCCCTTTTCCAAGTTGTTTAGGTAGAGAATACTCAGAAGTGGTTTTCCATTCCCTTCTTCTGGGGGGAACCCTAAATACTACTGAGTTTACCCTACTGACTTCTTTCTGCCTGGTGTAGCATCTTAAACTGTCTCCAGACTTTTTAAATATAGGGCTTATCCAAACAAGGCATTTCTCCTAGTGAAGGTACTGATTCTGCACTGATATATGTATATATGTACTAATTATAGCTGCAATGAAAATGAAGTGAATTTCAGTCATGGCCATTACAGATAAGAACATCAAGTTATTCTAAGCTTAGTACTGCAGAATAGAGATGGGCACGACTCAAAAAAATGGTGTTTCATTTGTCGTTTGGTCGTTTAGGGGTCCGTTTTGGTTCGTTTTCGTTTTTGTGACATTTTTGCAAAAAAAATCATGAAACGAAAAAACGAAAACAAAAATGAAAAATTGCTGTTTCATTAGCATTCTTTTTAGTTCAATGCATCTGCTGCAACGAAAACGAAAAACACGGCAAATTTGGTCGTTTCGTTTTCATTTTTGTTTTGTTTTTTAAAAAAAATTTGTTTCGTTTTTGTTGCGTAATGAAATGAAAAAATGAAAATGAAAACGAAAAATCGCTCGTTTCGTGCCCATCTCTACTGCAGAAAATAAAAACTATTCATCTAAAAAAATTGGTTATTTCCAAGCTCTGGCCGCCAGTATACCACCATTGCATGAAGTTGGTCATAGAGTCTATGAAGGATAAGGGAAAAGATCCCCCTCCCAATTATCTAGGAAAGTCTATGAGGGTTGTAATGTAAAGTATTTGGAAGACGTATGTGAGATGAGTAGTTAAGAGTATAATAAGATGGCAATTTATCTCACATTGATACAGTCATGTTGCAAGCTATTTCCCACTAACTAGATGACCTACAGGCAATAGAGATGGGAACGAAATGAACAATTTTTTGTTTCCGTTATTCGTTTTTCATTTCGTTATGTAACGAAATGACAAACAAAAATTGTGATGACAATGAAATGAAACGAACAGAACCACAAAAATTGTGTTTGTTACGTTTTGTTTTCTTTACTGGCTGCGTGCAACGAAATCAGCTGTTTTAAATGTTAAAAACGTCCTGGACATCCATAAAAATGCAGCAATAATTATTTATACTGTCTGATAATACCTACCAGGGGGGTTGGGGTCCTTAAAACGTGCATTTATGTCTTTTCTCAGATCGCTGTATTTTTTTCCTTTAAGGGGAGTTAGGGGACATCGACCCAAAATGGCTCCCAGATGCCTAATATTAATTTCTTGGGTATTAAAACGCCCTGGACATCCATAAAAATGCAGCAATAATGTGATAATTATTTGAAATTATTACCTACCAGGGGATAGGGGTCCTTAAAACGTTTGTTTTTGTCTTCTGCCATCATGATGTATTTTTCTTTTCCCTTTAAGGATGACAAAATGGATGTCGCCACTCCAGCCACAACATGGAGGCAAGCCATGTGATGGGGTCATGTAAATTCTTGGACAACTTCAACCAATAGCATGCCCAGGTGGCAGACTGGGCAGGTCTGGCAGCCACAGAGGGCATAAAAAGCTCTGGCAGCCCCCGTCCTCCTTGCAGTCTCTGGTGGGAGTTAGGGTGGGATTGCTGTCTCTGCGACTCTAGCTTCAGTCCTGCAGCCTCCCTGTGTGTGTGTGTGTGCGTACCTCTCAGTGAATACCCTCCCCTGCCCTGCAGTGCAGTCACTTTGTGGCTGCCTTGCACCATGGGCAACGCCCGCCGCTGCCTTTGTAGCCTCCCTGCGAACCTAGTCTATACTGTGTCTCTGCCACCATCATTTTTTTAGTGTTTTCCCTCTGGTCTGGGGTGTTGGGAGATGTCCACGCACGGAAATGCTTTTAAAAATCATGCAAAAAGCGGGTAGAAATGACAAACAAAAAAACAAAAAATGAAAACAAAATTTTTCCAAAAAAATCACGAAAAACGGAAACGAAACGAAACAGACCTCTCAACGACAAACGACAAACAAAACACCATATTTTTATTCGTGCCCATCTCTAACAGGCAATGGTGAATCAGCCCAGTCATTTTTCAGAGCTATCCATGCTTGTTGGGATCACTAGCAGGAACTGCTTTTTAGTGCAGATAAGATCAGTATTAATTTGGTTTCTGGCATGGATGATCACCAGTATCAAAACAAAGTGGCACTTCAGGAGTAAGCCACTTTGCCATGCATGTGTGTTTGTTGTGTCATTACAGTCGTGACCGACTCTTCGTGACTCCATGTCCATGGAGTTTTCTTGGCAGGAGTACTGGAGTGGCTTGCCAGTTCCTACTCCAGGCGCTTACAGCACCTGGTATTCCCTGGTGGTTGCCCATCCAAGTACTAACCAGGGCCGGCCCTGCTTAGCTTCCAAAATCAAGCGAGATCGGATGTGCTTAGGGCATCTAGGCAGCACTTAGCAATGCACTACACACACACACACACACACACACACACACACACACACACACACACACACACACACACACACACACACACACACACAAACACACAAACACACTTCCATGCAGAACAGATGATAAGAAATGACATGGAGGGAGGTGTTGCCTTGTCTTTTGTCTTTTTTTCCTTGGAATCTGGTACTATGTCAGGTTTGTGGTGATTTGATTCAGTGGTATGCTACTTACCAAGAAATTTATTTTTAAAAATCCCCTACTCCCCTGTGAACAGGTAAACAGAAACAAATTCAGGTGCATGGAGATCAAGAGAGAGGAATGGGCTCAAGAGAGGTGTTTTTGAAATGTGGTGTGGTTTCTTCTCCCCAAACCACCTGGTACTTGTGTGTGGGAAAGAAAGGATTAACTTTGATGACACACTGCACTTTGAAGAGAACCCTTTCAGCCCAATTCATCCTGAGAGAACTTGACTGTCTAGTTGTAGCTTTGCAAACATAAATTGTGGTAGAAATCAAATTAGCTGTAATGTAGGGATCCACACATCTGCCTGCATTGTTAGAGTTTCATTGAAGGAGTGACTGTCAACTAGAGCCTATAATTTCAACATTTACTACTACATTACTGCTTGTGGCAATAAATCAGTGTTTATTGTGGAATGCAATGTAGATACTAATTCATGAATCCTTATTAAATGTGGGTAGAGAGCTTTTCTCCAAACCCACAGAAATTAACCACCTTCTAGTTTTGGAAGTAATCAAAATCATTCTTAGGGCAGCAGGAGGAACCATACTTTTTTGCATTGTTGTACATGTATTTTAATTATGAAACAATCTGTCATTCACAGATCTTACATCCACAGGATCCCATTTTTGCTCAGGTACCATAATGTACCCAGCTGATCGTTTTTAGGCAATTCTGCATGAGCAATCAAAGTTATGTGCCACACAGATTATTTAGAGTTGTTTAAAAATGCATGTGGCAAAATCATTAGGCAATTCATCAAGCATCTGCTTTTGCAAGGAAAATGAGACATGTTTCAGAAATGTCAGTGCTTTTGGCTTTATTCCCAAAAGGACGTGTACGGACCGAAAGTTGAGGCTTGCTGTGTTTGGAATATTAATCTGTTTCCTCACTCTTCCAGTTGAGAGAAAAAGACATGACTATGACTTCTTTTTATTTTTATACATGAATGAATTTGAATATGTTTTCCTAGTTGACTAATCTCTAGGAAGCAATCTATAACAAAATGTCGAAGTGAATCTTTTCTGCTAGCAGTTGAACTCTTTTTCAGGTTCTAAGCAGACATTTCTCTACTAGAAAAGCATTGTATTCTTCCCACAAAGGATTTAACAAAAATGGACAATTTTTCTTGCACTTAGTGAGAAAGGTGTCTCAACACATTGAGACCCTCCAAACAGTGAAATGCCCCATAACTCAGGAATCCTCCAGTACTGGAAAATGAAATGGCCTGCAATTTTTCCTCATATTCAGCAGCATTTTCTGTCTGTGTGCAGGTGTATCAAAATTATTTTTACACCAACCACTCTTGCAGTTTGCTCAAAGCTATTTTTCTGTAAAATACAGGTGTGTGTCTATGTTTTTGTGTGTGCAAAATACAAGAAAGTTTGTTCCACACAAAAATAATTTATGTGAACCATTTGCAAAAAAAAATGTGCAAAAAACCCATGCTGTTCTTCTCACCCTTTGATTTTGTCCATTCTCCACCTGTGAGAATGAAATAAATATTTATATCCTTCCCTCTCTTCACTCCTATTTGTATTTTATCCCTTTCTAATAGACACTTGATATTCTACAGCTGCTGACCAATAAAGCCACTATCGCCTTATTGGGAAGTGTTTTCCTCCTATACCACATACCATTTTAAAATAAACATGCCAAAGTTTTTTTGACAGATATATTTTCTCTGATAAATGTCTAATTATTATATTGTTACACTATTATATTCATAAGCTCCATCTTGCCCTATTAAATCCTGACATTGTCTCATATTGGCTGAATCCCTATATGAGATTTAGTGCATGTTTGGTTCTGTCCCTTTCACATACTGTATCCTGTCTGATGTACCTATTATCTGAGACCCTTTCCTATAGCAACCTGGCTGATTTCAGACACATTCTGACTGGTCAGAATGCTATGCTATGCAAAAGCAACATGTTGGTTTTTCATGGCAAACACATTTAAACATACAGACACACATATACGGCACATTCTGTGTTATGTAATTATATATTACAACATTAACCTTTGAATTTGGCAGAACATTCAAAATACGAAAAAATTATCTACAAATTAAATTCCTCAAGTCTTCATCTGTTCATGAGGCTGCAAAACTCCTAATATATGTAAACTCCAGTACTAGAGATGGGCACGAAGCAAGTCAATCTAATTCATCCAAAGTTGTCAATTCCTGAACCCCACCCCCCAACTGGCTGCCCCACTCATTAGCTGGTACACAGTCCCCATGGATTCTCATCATCAAGTGGCTGGCCAGTCTGGGTAGGAACATGGACTTCAAAATAAATGTATGTTTACTCTCCCACTGATAAAGATTCTGCCTTTCCTGAACCTTACAAATATTTTAAATCCTCAAACCTCATTCTGTTAGAGAAGGCTTACATTTCCTATTCCATTGCTTTAAAAAATAATTTTTTTAATAAGATGCAATATTAAAATACATAAAATAGTTTGTTGTTGTTCAGTCGTTCAGTCGTGTTAGATTCTGCGTGACCCCATGGACCAGAGCTCGCCAGGCCTTCCTATCTTCCACTGCCTCCCGGAGTTTGGTCAAATCCATATTGGTTGCATCGATGACACCGTCCAACCATCTCATTCTCTGCCGTCCTCTTTTCCTTTTTCCTTCAATCTTTCCCAACATTAGGGACTTTTCCAAGGACTCCTCTCTCCTCATGAGGTGGGCAAAGTACTGGAGCCTCAGCTTCAGTATCTGTCCTTCCATTGAACATTCAGGGTTGATTTCTTTTAGGATGGATAGGTTGGATCTCCTTGCAGTCCAGGGGACTCTCAAGACTCTCCTCCAGCACCACAGCTCAAAAGCATCAATTCTGCGGCGACCAGCCTTCTTTATAGTCCAGCTTTCACTTCCATACATCACTACTGGAAAAACCATAGCTTTGACTATCCTGACCTTAGTTGGCAAAGTGATAAATGAGCCTCGTGGTGCAGTGGTTAAATCCCTGTACTGCAGGTAAAACTGTGCTCACGACCTGGGGTTCAATCCCAGGTAGCAGGCTCAAGGTTCACTCAGCCTTCCATCCTTCCGAGGTCGGTAAAATGAGTACCCAGCTTGCTGGGGGGGGGCAATGTGTAGCCTGCACACTGTAATTAAAATTGGAAACCGCCCAGAGACTACTTAAAGTGGTATGGGGCGGTATATAAGCAGAACACTTTATAAACCTCTAAACCTCACACAGTAAACATATCAAATGGCACTAGTTAACTCTGTTTACACATAGAGAATGAGTACTGGAATCTGATGTCTAGAGTGGAAGGGCCATTCGGAGTGAAAACTGAGATGTGTAATTTTTAGGAGGAAGTCAAATCACACCCAGTGGAAAGTATACAAACCTTTCCTATGTTGACCTAGGAAATGTTCAACTTTCCTTAAAAACTACACCTTGTGTCATTTGATATCATAGTAGCTTGTGTTACATCATCTTAATGAGTAACTCACCTTTGTATTTGAATTTTTTTTCAAACATTAATTCACATGTTTTAGTCAATCATATTACAGTTAGAGGGCCCAGATATTCCAGTTCTCACAAGGTTTAATATTTTCTCTTTCACCCTTCAATCTTGCCTAGTACAAATGTTTTACTTTTTTTACTTTTTTCACGTTTGTTTTGTTTTTTGTTTAAGTATGTATTCCTCATCCTCCCTGAACTGGCTGCATTAACTTTCCGTTTCTTCAGTTGTCAGTTTATTTAAATTATTTTTATGTCCCACTTCATGACTGTAACTATGGTTTTCTCCTTACCTGGCTTGAGAAACATCTTTCTCCAGTGCTGAAATGGGACGAAAACTCATCTATACCTGAAGCTCAACCTCTGACTCCTGTTAACTGAAGGCTTGTGATCACTTTCTTTATATGTATCTGTTCCCATGGAAACTGTAACACCAGCACTGTGACATGGGCATACAACACATTGCTAAGTAATCTTGGCTGCTGTTAGAGACAATTGTGAGGGTGAAACAAGGGCCTCACCAATGGAGCCATAACAAATTTTTAATTAATACTGCAAATTCCAAAAGTGGAATAAGATGGTTCTACTCTCATCTGGAAGATATTCCTTATCTAGGGATTAATATCTCATTTAGGCTGCAATTCTGAAAACAAATTTAGCTAATGTATCAGGTAAGCTACAATGCAAATTGCCAAATTGGAAGTAGCAGAACAGAAAGCATTATTGTTTTAGATCTTAATTGCCCAAATTTTCCATCATGGAAGACTATGGTTTCTCTAAATAACCATAGAAATAAATGTGTTTTCTTTACAGCATCTTCACATTTTTATCCTCTTCTTCTTTTGCTGTCACCAGTTTTAGATGCCTCTATGTGTATTGTAGTTGCCTATTCACTTGGCCCATATAATATTTTTCATATAGCCAATCCCAGATATTGAGTTCAAATTTACTCATCTTGAATTAATTTAATAAGACTTAATTAAAATGTGTCTATTTTAAAATGTGTATTCCTATTTAAATGCATTAAGTATAATTATTTTCTTTTTCTCCCTCAGATCCTCATCTTTTTTTTCTTCAGAACCACCCTCTACAAGAACCTGTTACCTCCATCTCTTCAGTTCCAATATTATTATTATTCAAAAGTGCCAGGCATAGTCAATAAAATTACAAGAACATTGACTGATATTATGTAACAGATACAAGTTTTAACAACAAAACCCCTAAGCAGCTGTTAAATATTGGCACAATATACTGTATATGCTGTTCCCAGCATTCCCTTTCTTTCTTTCTTTCTTTCTTTCTTTCTTTTTTTCTTTCTTTTTTCTTTCTTTCTTTCTTTCTTTCTTTCTTTCTTTCTTTCTTTCTTTCTTTCTTTCTTTCTTTCTTTCTTTCTTTCTTTCTTTCTTTCTTTCTTTCTTGTAGCTCTGATGATGTTATTTCTGAGATCTTCTACTGCTTGTAATAGTGTGTGAAATTTTGTAACATTGTTCCCATCCCCTCCATGACTATAGGGGCCACTGAAGTGTGTTTCATCCACAAGTAAGGGCGTTTATACACGACCCCGAAACTCTGGGGCAAATGGCTCCCAGATCCAGAGCTTAAAAATGTTTCCCCACCAGCTCCGGAGTTTACAGGAAATTAAGTGCGACCACGCCCACTTTAGTGCGTCCCAGCGCACCTTTCTAGTACCTGCTCTCTGGAGGTGAAAAATCCTTGATGCGGTGTAATGATAGTGAGTGCGGGGCTCTCCTCCCTTCTGTTTGTTGTTGTTTTTGGCTCCTGCCTCTTTAAGAGCTACTTAAGAGACTGGAATGTTGCCGGGGCAAGAGCGAGAGGCAGAACGGAGGTGAGCCACGTTCTTTTCTTCCTTTTTTTTCTCCCTCCCCTCATGCAGCCAGCAGCCAGGAAGTGCGGAGGGGTGGGGACACAGGAAGAGCGACAAGCCCCTATGATCTCTGGTCCGAATTTAAGTGGCCAGCAGATCTTAGGGGTTGTGTGAAAAGGCTCTAAGTTGTTTTAATTGCCAGGTTTCTGTGGTTTGTTAGTTTTTTTTCAGTTCTTTAGCTTCAACTCTGGCATCCCCTGGAACTGCAATTTCAATTATCCATGTATGTCTCCATTCTATTACTATTAAGTCTGGTATATTATGTTCAATGTGTCTTATCAGTTTGGATGCAAAATTCTCAAAGATCTTGACTTTGTCATTTTCTGACACTTTTTCTACCTGCTATGCCCATAATGACCCATTTTTGCCCTTTCTCCATGTTCAATGTTGTAATCTGTTTGTTCTGTTTTTGGACATCCACAGCTGATGTGTGACACACTTTCATCTTTTTCTTGACAGAGTTTTTCATTTGATTTTGGCACTAATTCCTTGAATCTTCACTTTCATGTTTGGTGGTGTTTTACTTTTCCAACTGTTTAATTTATTTTCAACTGTTTCCTTTATTGACCCTTTGATTTTCTTGTTTTCAAATATTCCCAATTTTACTGCATTAAAACATTTTCTCTACTTGTGCTAATATAATCATTTGCACTTTTCCCCCTCCTCTACTATCTGTTATATTTGCAGTGATCCATGGCTCCCCCCTTTTTTTGGAAAATATAATCTGTTGACTAGACATGGGCACGACTTGGCGAAATTCTCGTTTCCGTTTCCGTTCCTCATTTCCGTTACACAACGGAAACGGAAACGACAATTACTCCGCCAGAACTCGAACTCGAACGTAAAAAAGAAAAATTGGGTCTGATTTGTCGTTGTCGTTCCTGGCATCGCGCAGCAATCACGCGAGTGCAAGTGGCACAGAAAAAAGTTTTAAAATTAAAAAAAAACCGATTCCTGGCCAAAAAAGCAGGCGAAAATATGCCTGCCTGAGTGAGGGCACCTACCAGAGGGGGGGTTCTGGGGGGGGGGTCCCTGGCCTCCCCCCTCTCCTGTCCTGGGCTGCTCTGGTGGGGGGCATCCTTGTCATCTCGCTAACTCGCCATGCCATGCGGTGCGGGCGGGGGATCCAAAATGGGGCGGGGCGACCGCAATATTTATTTTGAAATCGTGGTCCAAAAACACACCAAAGCACCACAGAAACATGCGAAAATAGCTATTTTAAAACTGCCTGAATTTTTACAGTAGCAGCAGTGGGTTTTTCTTGCAACAAAACGTCTCCATTGATTTTATTTTATTTTATTTTATTTTATTTTTTTACACCTGCGCAATGATGGGCTGGCCATGGGAGTGGACCATGCAAATTTTTGGAGCCATTCCACCAATTGCATGGCCACTTGGCCAGGTTTTGACCGAGACTTCTGAGATGTGCCAGTCGGGCATAAAAAGCCCACTAACCCTAGCCCGAACCCGAACCCGATCCCTAACCCTAACCCATTCGCCAGTACACTGTCCTTCTTAGTGGGTCAGAGAGGCACCCAGAGGTGCACCCCACTAACTCACCCTAACCTTACCCGTAACCCTAAGCCTAGCCCTTGCACTAACCCTAACCCTAAGCCAGATCTGTATACTCGCATTGCACTACAGCAAGTACACTTCCCTTCTTAGTGAGCCAGAGGGCACCCATAGGGGTCCTCTCTCACTTTGTTCCTTGATCCTCCCCATCCCCAGCCCAAGTGCACTGTATGCCAGGCAGTGAGTCACAGAGACACCCGAAAGAGAGGTGTCTCTGCCTGCCACTGCAACTTGGTATGCATATCCAATTGGCTATGCATACCCTTTTGTAGCAGGGCAGAGGAGGCACCCAACCCAGAGAGGTGCCTCCAGGAGCCCGCTTTCCCTTCATGGCGGGCCAGAGGAGGCACCCACCCCAGAGAGGTGCCTCTAGGAGCCCGCTTTCCCTTCATAGCAGGCCAGATGAGGCACCCACCCCAGAGAGGTGCCTCCAGGAGCCCGCCGCTACCCCCCCAAACCAGTACTAACAACAGATGAAAAAACGACAAACGAAACGACAAAATTTTGAAAAATTTCGCGACAAATGGAAACGAGCCGAAACGGGCTGGCTCCGACACACAACAACTCGAAACGTAATTTTTCCTGGTCGTGCCCATCTCTACTGTTGACATCACTTTTTGGGTGTAGCATATGATGCATGTTCATTAGTTTCCTTGTTTTTTGATCCAATTCTTCTAATTCACTTTGGTTCGAATCTATTCTTCAAGCTATCTATCTAATTACTGGAATGGCCCTTGTGTTTATGGCTTTGATAGTATTTCAATTTTTATTTTAAGATTTTTTCACAGTCTTTTTATATGTTCTCTTTCTGTCAGTTCTTTAACTTTTGTGTGAAGGACGTCATCTGCTTCTAGTATTTCAAGGTATTTATAATTTCCATTGCTATATAGTAATTTTGTAATATCACCATCTATTCCATCTAGCTTTTGGATGTTGCAATATTGTATAGACAGAGCTGCACCTTTGTCAATTCCAAATTTCATTTGTATACTTTCACTAAACTTTTTGCATATAGTTTGTCATCCATGTAGAACCGATGACTGATCTTTTTTCTTACTTGTTCTAAAATATGGCAGCCCAATCTAGTTTTATTTAAAATTATTGACAAGGGGATGAGTGAGATATGAAACAGCATTGGTGACAAAGAATCCCCTTGGAATATTCCTATTTTGATGTTAACTTCCCTAATTTCTTCACCATAGAACATTAAGACATTTTCCATTGTTCCAAAGCAAAATTCTTTCCCCAGATTTCTCTCACACTCAATCAGAGTCATTCTTACCAACATTCTATGCTCCTCTTATCATGTACTTACCAAACCAGTACATTTAAAAACAATGTTCTCCATTCTTTTTATCATTTCAGTAGCAATTAAAGATCTGCCTCTTAAGCAGGATTTTAATAACTAAATTTGAGTCTCTCCTGGATTCTAGGTGTATGCTCTTTTAAAGTGTGTTTTTAAAAGTTTTTAAATGTTTAGATAATATTTTTAATTATTTTGATATATATAATTGGTTTTTAACATTGTAAATTATGATACATTTGTTTTCATTATTGTGAACCACCCTGGGTACCATCACTGGGAAAAAGGCAGCTTAGTAAGAAAACAAATTTATTTATTTATTTATTTATTTTCACATTTATATACCGCGCCTATTTCCCTCAAGGGAAATATATAGATTTTCAATTAAAATTGACTAGAATCTAATCATAACATATTTAGTCCATTAGAAATAGGGTGACTATATCAAGCCAGAACTTGTTGACATTGCATACTTTTTGGTTTGTATGTGAAGTCTTTGTACAACAGCCATGATCTTATAATTTCAGAATATAATTTTAAAAATGTATGTGTTATAGAAGTAGTTTTTTTGTGGGGAAGGGGGAAATCCTGCTGTTAATCTCAACTACATTAGATTTTATTTTGACATACATGTGTAAATATGAAACTATTGATTTGGTGGTTCTGTTCAAAATGGGACTTAAACAATGGAATGGATTTAGTCCTTTTTTCCCCATGGAGAATGAACAATTCTATCTTTTATCTAGGATTTTTATCTCTACCATGCTTTTAGTCAGTCTTCTTTCAAAAGGGCTATTTCTGCTTGATTGCAGATGATTAATTGAGCTAATCTGTTGTAAGAAAACAAAGCCAAGTATGGTGATTTGCCACATCTAATTTACAGTAATAACTAGAGATGGGCACGAAATGAACATTTTTTCATTTCTGTTATTCATTATTCGTTTCGTTACGTAAGAAAATGACTAACGAAAATTGTGATGAAAATGGAACGAAATGAACAGAACCACAAAAATTGTGTTCGTTACATTTCATTTTTGTTACTGGCAGCGTGCAATGAAATGAGCTGTTTTAAATGTTAAAAAATGCCCTGAACATCCATTAGAACACAGCAATAATTATTTATACTGTCTGATAATACCTACGGGGGGGGGGGGTTGAGGTCTTTAAAACGTGCATTTATGTCTTTTCTCAGATTGCTGTATTTTTTTCCTTTAAAGGGAGTTAGGGGACATCGACCCAAAATGGCTCCCAGATGCCTAATATTGAATTCTTGGGTATTAAAACGCCCTGGAAATCCATAAAAATGCAGTGATAATGCGATAATTATTTGAAATTATTACCTACCAAGGGGTTGGGGTCCTTAAAACATTTGTTTTTGTCTTCTCCCATCGTGATGTATTTTTCTTTCCCCTTTAAGGATGAAAAAATGGATGTCGCCACTCCAGCCAAAACATGGAGGCAAACCATGTGATAGGATCATGTACATCCTTGGACAACTTCAACCAATAGCATGCCCAGGTTGCTGACAGGGCAGGTCTGGCAGCCACAGAGGACATAAAAAGCTCTGGCAGCCCCCGTCCTCCTTGCGGTCTCCAGTGGGAGTTAGGGTGGGTTTGCTGTCTCTGCGACTCTAGCTTCAGTCCTGCAGCCTCCCTGTGTGCGTGTGTGCGTACCTCTCGGTGAGTACCCTCCCCTGCCCCACAGTGCAGTCACTCTGCGTCTCCCTTGCACCCTGGGCAACACCCACCGCTGCCTTTGCAGCCTCGCTGCGTACCTAGTCTATACTGTGTCTCTGCCAGCATCATTTTTTTAGTGTTTTCCCTCTGGTCTGGGGCGTTGGGGGACACCCATGCATGGAAATGCTTTAAAAATCCCGCAAAAAGTGGGTAGAAACGAAAAATGAAAAATGAAAAACAAAAACAAAAATTTTCCAAAAATTCACAAAAAATGGAAACAGAACAAAATGGACCTCTCAACGACAAACGAAAAACCAAAATGCCATTTTTTTATTCATGCCCATCTTTAGTAATAACTTAGTTTATGAGCATAATTTGTTCTAGAAACATGCTTGTTAACCAAAACACTCTTATATCAAAGTAAATTTCCCCATAAGAAGTAATGGAAATTCAGATGATTTGTTCTGTGGTTCCATAGACAAATACTGTACAAACAAAATGCCAAAGCTCACAAAAAGAAGTTGGCTAGAAGTCCACTTCTACACCACGATTAAGGTACTTGGCTGTGGAATCTGCCCTGCTTGGGACACACTTGACTAGCTGCCCCATGGCAAGAAATAGTTTGAGAAATAAGAAAGGATGTTGAAAACAAATTAAATATAAACATAAAGAAAAATAAAACCTTAACCTGCACTCCCATTTGAAAATGTTCCTGGCTGGTGGAAGGGTGACCTACATTCTGCTCTCTACCCTCTGCTTTGGAGGCTTGCTTGATGTGAAATGTTGCAGACAATAACCCACAATCCAGTAGTGGGGGGGGAGACCATTGGTTCACTTGTGATTATGTGACCTGCTCCAGTGCTTGTATAGCAAGAAATTGCTTGTTGATCAAGGCAAAATTTAGAAGAAATATTTGCTTGTCTTGCAAAGCACTCTTAAACCAAGGTACTCTTACACCAAGGTATCATTGTTTTACAAAAGGTCTATTCAGATTATCTTACACACATCTCCATTAAACATGAGGTGAGATACTAGTCTCCCTTTATTAGCACTGGGTAGACTTCATCTAGAGTACTGTGTCCAGTTCTGGACTACAAGAAGGATGCCAACAAACTGAATCGAGTTCAGAGAAGGACAACAAAGGTGGAAACCCAAGCCCTATGAAGAAAAACTGAAAGAACTGGGCATGTTTAGCATGAAGAAAAGAAGACTTAGGGGAGAGATGTCAGCACTTTTCAAATAGTCTAAAGGTAGTAATCATACAGAGGAGAAGCAGGATTTGTTCTTGATCATCCTCAAAATGTGGGGCACATAATTATAGGCTCAAACTACAGAATTTAGGCTGATGATTAGGAAAAACCTTAACTGTTAGAGCAGTATGGCAATGGAATCAATTTTCTCAAGAGGTGGTGAGCACTCCAACCTTGCAGGCACTCAAGAGAAAATTGGACAACTACCTGTCAGATTTATGTTGCTTTGTGTTCCTTCATTGCGAAGGGGTTGGACTTGATGGCTTTCCAACTCAGTTGTTCTATGGTTCTATAGTCTAGCATGTTTCTTCTGGAGTTCCAGACAGCTTTCATGGTGGCACACTTTTTTTTCTTTTTGCAAGTGTCATTTTTGTCATGTCCATAGAAAATTGGAGTGGATTTAACATAACGCTTATAGGAACATATTTGCTGTTATCGTACTTGAGTTTCCTGAATACATAATTGTTAATCAAGTCTGTTGGTATCACTGAAAGAAATTGGCTTCACATCCAAATATCCCTTTAAATGGACTTGCTTTGTTGATGAATAGGGCTTTGGGCCAGGCATGAATAAAATTAGAAAAATCACTTTCTTCCTTCGCAGCCTTTTTTGCAATATTCTCAGTATCCTGATATAACAGAATATAATCTTACCCAGTCCATCTCTTAATGGATCACAGAGTCATTTGGCATCTTCAAGACAATAACAAGTTTTATTTGGCATACATTTTTGTGGTGTGTAGACCAGTTTGGGCATTTTCTTCAACTGTTTATTTGTTGATGTTGTACGAACGGAAGCTTCTTTCTGTGAGAAGAGCTAGTGGATTATCTGTGGAAGAGAAGAAACAAGAGAGTCTTGTTACTCTTTAAGACTTTTTGTCATGTGCCATCAAGTCAGAACAAATTTACAGAGACTCTAATAGAGCTTTCAAGGTAAGTGGCTGTACCAGTTCTACAAGCCCTCTTGGGTGAGTGGGGGTTTGAACCCAGGCCTCTTCATTCCTAATCCTTTGATCTGTCCACAATGCTTACCTTCAGGAAGATAATTAAGAATCTAAAGCAAGATAATTCAAGTTTACTTGGACATGATTGGTCCCAGTTGCTGGCCTCAGATTCTGGAACTTTCTGCCACAGTATTCAGATTAACTCAGTGACAGCAGAATCGCAGTGATCCCGAGTTCACTAGAAAACATTCAGTGTCTTCACATGTAACTACACAATGTTTGTTGATCTGAAGATACACCTTGTACCTGAAGAGCAAGTAGAATGCAAGTATCCATTTCTCACTCATTTTCTAAAGAGCAGGAGAGGTGAAGACTATTCCTCTGCAGAGCCAGTTTTCCCAAGAGAGGGAGTGCTGCCCTCTCACATCTTTTTATTTTTTTTATTCTAGTTCCTTCTCTTTCTTCCTTCCAATTAAGTAAACCAGGTGAAAGAGACTGAAATGAGGAAAACACTTCAATACTAAGCATGCACATATGCAAACACACACATGTGCAAATGGTTTTATAGTCAGACATAGGTGAGAAGATGCAAAATTAATTAGCTACTCATTTTATGCTTCATTTCCAAAGACATTTTTCAAAACTTTCCCCCTATATTTGCTGGAATGGTTTGTGTTGTTGACTAGATCTTTTAAACATCCTCCATTTGAAACTCTCTGTATAATATGGCATCACTCCTCACATCTGAAAATGCTCAGAGGTTGGAAGTAACTCATTAGAAACAATCTGAATTCCTTAAGGCATAGCTAAGTTGCATTATTAAGTGAGGACTTCATTCCTGCTGGCTTTTAAATGTTAATTGTTATAATTACTTGTATACTTGCAGAGCATATTTAATTTCTCTAAACTATTTTTAACCTGACTTTCTCCTTAAAATGAACTCAAGGTCGCTTACAACAGTAAAAAGACAGTATTTAAATGAATACAACATATTAAAAGGATCAAAGAACATAATACTAAAAAGAAATAAATCAACACATATTCGTGCAGTAAAATACAACAGTTCCTTAAAAAAAAACACTTGGCAACTGGTACTCAAGGCCTGCTTGGATGGGTCCAGTCTGGTCTCCTGTGGGATGAAGTTCCAGAGTCTGAGATCAGCAACTGGGACCTCCCCCATGTCCCCACCAAATGGACCTATGAAAGTTGCCTCTCTACTTTGTATCACAGACCAGCAGTTTGTAATGTGTTGATTATTTTTTTTAAAAAAACTATTTTTAAAAAGACCTATTAATTTTCAACAAGGAGAAGGGGAATTACGATTCTAATGGTGAGCTGTACGTGTAACTAATTCCCATTTAAAAGTAACTATCGAAGCTCCAATATGCTGTGTTTTATAGGAAAATAAAGCCACAAAAATGGAAACTATTATTTCATGGTGTTTATCTATTATATAGATATGTTTATCTATTATAGCAAAAAAAATCTCTTATTTTCTAGCTTTTTTGCAGTGTGTGCATGCTGAGAAAGGAGGAGAATGTTAAAGAAGAAAAAAGATGGATTAGTATTTTTATCTGATTCATTGATTGCTTCATTACCTAAAAATAGAGGCATGATTATTGTGCATAATAAATGTGGTAACTGGCTGAGCATAGCCTGGATAATTCCACTCTGACAAGAGAAAATAAAATACTGAAGAGTATTTACATCCTATCTTATACTTTTTAAAAGAATAATCACCGATGGCAGTGGGGAATCTGGGGATTATTAATTCTAAAGCAGAACTGGGAGAAAACCCAAGAACACCTCCTGTGTGTGTTAAACCATGGCTAGCTAGCGTTCCAAAGGAGATAACCAGAGAAGCAGAAGGGGTGTATTACATAATCCTGAAGAGCCTGGAACATGTGGGGATATCATTAGCATTTCAGCAACCATTTCTGTTTGCAATCATCCAGAAATGTTCCTATTTAAAAATCGTGATGGTCATTACAAGAGTACCTCACAGTATTTGGACAGATAACACTGAACAGCTTGAGGGGCTGCCAATTTCTTTGAAAAACAATGAGGCATTGCCCCCTAAACAATGCTTCATAACCCACTTTCCAAGTTTCACAGTGCTATTTATTACTGCATTTTATATAGCACAATAGTACAATGGCTAAAATGGCACAGACCTTTGGCCTTAGCTTAAGCTAAAGGAAAGAACACAACAGCTAAAACACACCCTTTGAACCAGGGTGGCATTTGTGAGTCAGCTCCTCCCTAAGTTCCATTGACTCAATGGGCCTACTCTACTTATGACTTGCTAAGATAAGTGACAGAATTTCAGGCATTATTGCATCATGAAAAGATGGGCAAACGGTACAGTTCTGGGAAAGGAGGGCCAAATTTAACAATTGGTCAAATGTTCAAACCAGATCAGTGGACTGTCCAATCCCTTTTCTTCCTCAACAGCAGTCAAATGTACTGTAGTTAGAGATGGGTATTTCGTTTAGGAAACACTGGTTAAGCAGGAGTTTTGTAAGGACATGCATCATCCCACCTCCCTGTCTGATTGGCCAGCACCAGGGAGAAGTAAAGACAATGTGTTTGAGGCTGCTTCCTGGTTAGAATTTCACCCAGCACATAGTACAGCAAGGTAAGACAGTGGATAATTTTGTTCCGGAGGCTGGGACTGGGTTCTGAGTGCCAGCTGTGCTGGCATGTTTCATTTTGGAACTAGTCCCCTTCTGAAACGAAACTCCTATCTCTAACTGTAGTATATTTTTAATCCCTCATCCCATCAATAATCAGTCCAAGTCCACATCCTCCACAAGTCACCCTTTATTTCTTTCCCTCCTTATTTTAAAGTATGCATAAAGTGGTTTCATCTAGAGGGCTTCAAAGTGGCACCTGGCAATGAGAAAGAATAGAATACAAAACAATATGTGGAAAGAATATTATCACTGTGACAGAAAACTCCAAGGTAAGATGTAAGATACTAGGAAGTCTTGCTGAAATAGGTATATTTATTTATTTATTTATTTATTTATTTATTTATTTATTTATTTATTTATTTTATTTCTATACGGCCCATCTTCCAATGGAACTCTGGGCGGTTTACAACAGGATTAAAATTGACAGTACAATACACAAAAAAATCAACCAAAAAGAGGCAAAAAAAGGGGGAAACCCTCAGCAAAGAACGTCAAGAAGGCGGGGAAGAAAAAAAAACAAAAACAAAAAAAACCCATTAAATTAAATTAAAAGGTCGCCAAATTCCTCCCTAAAAATCATGGTTTTAAGCACTTTTTTGAAGGCGGGCAGGGACTGTGCAAGGCGCAGCTCACTCAGAAGGTGGTTCCACAGCAAGGGGCCCACCACGGAGAATGCACGGCTGTGCGTGAGCAACTTCCGCACCTCCCTGGGTGTGGCCACATGGAGCGAGCGCACCTGTGACATTCTAGTGGGCCTGGAGATCTTCAACATGCAGCTAAAATAAAAATTGGAGCATGTTTAGTATTGGGGAGGAAAGGATGCTGCATAGAGGGTGCCACCATACATCAATGCTTTGCAGAAAATGGCTCTGGAATGGATCTTAGAAGCATGAGGTGCCCTGACAAGGTTGGTGACCTCATGGATCAAAATAGTTCAGAAATGAGAACGTGCAGGCTAGACCAGGGCCCCCCAGATCATATCCTGGGAACTTATGGAGGAATTGCATATAAATATTTGGCTTCAATAGCTGAAGAACTGGGGTTGCAGATCAAATCCTGGCTGGACTCTCAGTGCAAGCTGATATGACTAAATGAGGTACTTTTTGACATGTTGTGAGAAGATTCACTAGAAAAGACGATAACAGTAGAATAATTGACAGCAATGGGACAAGAGGAAGAACTAACATGAGATGAATTGATTGATTACAGGAAGCCACAGGCATTAGATCACAAGACATGAGCTAGACTGTTAATGATAGGACCTTTGGGAGGTCATTGATTCATTGGGTTGCTGTAAGTGATTTGATAGTATATAGCAGTGATAATGAGATGACTAAATAAACTCTTCACTGTAGGCAATAGTGTTTAAAAATTGAGCCTGATTTTCCCACTGTGGAAAATGACTTTGGAGAGAAACTATGGGTCTGTCTGTAATGTGTCTGAGCTACTGAAGGTGTGACGAGTTCTCATAGTGGAAGAATTTTCCAAAGCTCAGGTTGACATCTGAAAAGTAGGGATTGTGCTCAAGGCAATCAAATTACAGATCAGTTTTTAGTGCAATTGCCAGAGACCTCATGGGTGATGAATAGCTTTATCAGAACAGCTCTAATGTATATGTACATTGTGGCCTAAAGGAGTTTGTCCTTCCCAACTACCCTTCCACTAACCATCTAATATTTTACTGAGATTTCGAACACAACTGTCTCAAGTAGGAGTGGGGTGGCAATGTGACTTTAAAAGAGGGGAGATGCGAGCAGGCAGGGGCCAATGAAGTTCTGTGATCTGAATAGTGCTTTGGGGTATGAGGTCACCCCCTCTGTGTGGGTCAAAGGATACCCCATCCTTCAGCTCATATTCTTCTTCTGCATCCCCCAGTCCCAAAACATGTTCCAGAGAACATGCCTGAAGCATCAGAGCAGGGCTGGTCCAAGATATTTTACTGTCTGAAATGGCATCTCCTTCCCCATCCTCCCCACTGTACTAAGCTGCTACTTATAAAGAGCTGAAAACTTTCTATAGAAAAACTCATTCGCAGTGCTTTTCTTAAAGCCCTCTCAATTTTCCCCCTGCTCTCTCAAGGAAAGAAATAGCATTTCTGGTTCGTACCTTGAATCCAAATCAGCTAGCAAGATGGAAAGTGTGAATAGCTCCTTTTCCAGACAGCTTGAGCTATCTGGTTGTACAATTGGAAAGGGAACGTGGTGAAATGATATATATATTTAAAAATCATATACTAACACTTATATTTCAACATGTCTATTAACTTTCCAATATTAAGGCCTCTGGATTTGGGAGCATTTTCTTCAGGCACTGAGGTAAATATAATCTGTTTATATAGGACAGAGGAACCTGAATGGGTGCAGTCAGTGCTAGAATAATTCATTGCAATGACTTAATGTGGACTTGGCAGGTTTTGTTCATTTTCTGTCTTTTTCACTGCTTGCTGCAGTGATTATACTAAGTTATTATAGGGTTGTAACACAAACAAGGAAAAACATCATTTTACTTGCTTTAAAACAAACCCAGTAATTCCTTTCCCCTGCAATATTAAAATCTCTGCTGACGACAAAGGAACCCTTCCTAACTGAGGTTTTTTGAAAAGCTAATTAAGAAGGGTTTTGAACGAATCAGCACATAATTTCCTTCCTCTTTTATGTTCTCTTAATAAAGGCATGCTATAGGCTTTCTATAGCTTAGGTAGAACTTCAGACAAGTGCTATAAAACTTATTCGGGTATAATTCTGTGCTTCACATTTAATGCTGCCTGAAGCACCATGGGTTTTCTGGGAAAGAAGAAAATGGAGCAATATGTTGAAGAAAATGATGTGTCCATGATAAAGTACATGAATGTTCCTGAGTAGACATGGGCACGACTTGGCGAAATTGTCGTTTCCGTTTTCGGTTATCGTTTCCGTTACGTAACGGAAACGGTAACATAATAAAGCCGTCAGAACTCGAACTCGAACCGAAAAGAAAAATTTGGTCGGGTTTTTCGTTTCCGTTTGTGGCATCGCGGCGATTGCATGATGTGAAGCACAGAACAAGTTTTCAAAAGCTTTTTTAAGAAAACCCGACTCCCGGCCAAAAAAGCAGGCAAAAATATGCCTGCCTGAGGCTTTGCCACCTACCAGAGGGGTGGTTTCTGGGGGGTCCCCAGCCTTTCCCCCCCTCTTCTCCTGTCCTGGGCTGTTTGCAACAGGCTGGGGGGGTCATTCTTGTCGTCTCGCAATGCCATGCGGTGTGGGGGGGGAACCAAAATGGCGACTGCAATTTTTCTTTTGAAATCGCGGTCAAAAAACACACCAAATCACCACAGAAACATGTGAAATTTATTTATTTTAAATGCCTGATTTTTATGGGTTTTTTATAGCAATAAAACATTGTATTTATTTTATTTTATTTTATTTTATTTTATTTATTTATTTTAGACCTGCCCATTTGGGCTGGGCATGGGATGGGACCATGCAAATTTTTTGAACCATTCCACCAATGGCATCGCCAAGTTTTGACTGACACTTCTGGATGTCTCGGAGGGCATAAAAAGCCGAGGCACCTTCCAGAAATCGCAGTCGGGTGTATGGATGTGTTTGAGGGAGGAGGGCTGGCTGCTGGTGCTGATTGTGATCCGATCGAGATTGAGGAGGGAGGCTGGAGGCTTTAGGATTTACGTTAGGCAGGCAGGGAGGGAATTGAATTTAGAAAATAATTTCTTTGATTCCCTGCAGCTTTGTCTGCTGAAGGGAATAGCAATTTATTCTTTATTTCTTCTCTGGCAGTTTGAGGATTTTTTTCTGATATTGGATAAAGGGGGAGGTTCGACTGGGAGTGGGAGGTGTGGATTTATTTTAAAAATATATCATATACTACCATTTATTTTCTATTTCCCCAACTTCAATTTACTTGCAGACACACACATTTGGGGTGCCAGCCAAGAACAGATCCTCTGTGATATCCTAACTGCCCACTCGCCCGTCCACCTGCACCGCCGCCTGCCCACCCGCCCGCCCGCTGTCGCCACCTGCCCATGGCCCCCCGCCCCCCCACTGTCGCCGCCTGCCCATGGCCCCCCGCCCCCGCCGCCCGCCCGCACCTCCCCCGGCCGCTGCCGCTGCCTGCCCATGTCCCCCTGGCACCCCCGCCCTCCCGCACCTCACCCCGCCACCTGCCCCCCACCCCGCCCACCACCTAGGGCACAAAAACACCTAGTGCCGGCCCTGATTGCGGGACGCCCCTATGCTCTGGGAAGTCAAATCATGCTAAATCGCGGTGGAAATGACAAACGACAAACGGAAATGACAATTTTTTGAAAAAATTCACAACAAACAGAAACGACCCGAAACGGACCCGTTCCGACAAACGAAAACTTGAAACGTCATTTTTTTCTGGTTGTGCCTATGTCTGTTCCTGAGAAATATATGCACATTAAAAACAAAACATTTTGTGCTTGTGGATATATGATCGAAATGACATGAACCTCCTTTCCTTTAAAAAAATGGGGGATGTAGCAGGGAGAAAACAAAGAGATTCAGGCTCCCCTTCTTAGTAATATTGTGGTAGCTTCCATATTATTAAATGAGAGATGACGTGTGGTAGCTCCCATATTATTAAATGAGAGATGAGAGAGGGGGGAGAGAGAGAGAGAGATTGAGACAGAGATCACGGTAATCCCCTCCCTTTTATCCTTCCACCAACAGCTGAAGACAAACCTTTTCAGGAAGGCTTTTGACAATCATGCTTGTATCCTGGAACTCCTTAGAGCAGTGGTTCTCAACTTTCCTAATGCCACAACCCTTTAAGACACTTCCTCATGATGTGATGACACCTTGCCCTGCTTGGAAGAGGCCACTGCCACAGGTGCCATAGAGAACTTCACTCTATAGGCACCCTCAGCCAATTGCAGCCTCCAGTGCCATTGACTGACATCCCCTCCAACCTATCAAGCTGTAACTTTCCCCCCTTCCTCCCCCTCCTCCAGACCCAAGCTGTTGTGCCTTTCCCCCCTCTGGCTCATGGTGACCCCTATAAAATGGTCATTCAATCCTCAAAGGGGTCCCAACCCCCAGGTTGGGAAACACTGCCTTAGAGTTAAGATAGCATTAATGTTTCCTTGCTTTTAATTACTTAAATTTGTTTATTTATTTATTTTACAGTATTTTTGCCCTGCCTTTCTCCTTGGAAAAGGACCCAAGGCAGCTTACACTAATGAGGGATAATATACAGTCCAGTACAATTAAGAAATGTTCAAGTATTTGAGAACAAGGAATTGAGGGACATCTTATAGCATTAATAGACAACATTACATTCAAGCAACATGGTTATAAGTAGTCATAAACACAAAGTCTATGTGAACCCATAGATTCATATAAAATACACATGGTAGTCCATCATTCAGGGAAAGCTTGCCTGAAGAGAAAGGTCTTTGTGTATTTCTGGAAGGACAACAGAGATGAGGCAGTCCTGGCCTCTAGTGGGAGGGAGTTCCAGAGTCTGGGTGCAGCAGTTGAGAAGTCCTTTTCACGGGATTCCCACAATGACCTTAACACCCGAGTGGGTTCATACTGTGAGGTTCAATCTTTGAAGTAGCACTAGGTCATATAGTGCTTTGTAGGTCAAGATCAGCACCTTGAATTGTGCTCGATAACTGATTGGCAGCCAGTGGAGCTGTTTTAATAGGGGTGTAATGTGATCTCTGTACCCCACCCCAGTCAGCAGACTGGCTGCTGCATTTTGCACCCATTGAAGTTTCCTGAGACTTTTCCTCAGTAGCCCCACATAGAGTGTATTACAACAATCCAGCCAGGATATCTCTAGGGCATGTGTCACCGTGTCCAAAGCTGGCTTCTCAAGAAAGGGGTATAACTTGCATACTAGCCTTAATTGTACAAATGTGCTCCTGGCCAGAGCCGTGACCTGGGCATCCAAGCTCAAGGATGAGTCCAAGAGCACCCCCAATCTGTGTACCTGATTTTTCAATTGGAGGGTGACCCCATCCAGTACAGGTTGCACCCCTATCCCTTGTTCTCCCTTTCGACTGACCAGGATCACCTCTGTCTTTTCTGGGTTTAGTTTCATTTTGTTCATTCTCATCCAGTTCATTACGTAGCTAAACGTGCATGTAAATTTGAGATAGTAGCTTCCTTACAGTCCAGAGGTAACAAGAGGTAGAGCTGGGTATTATTGGCATACTGGTGGCACCTAACCCCAAAAGACCTGATAATCTCCCCAAATGGTTTCATATAGCAGTTAAATAACATAGGAGACAGAACAGAACCCTGGGGAACTCCACAGGTCAGAGGCCCTGATGTCAAACATGAATCACCTAAAACCAGTTTCTGCATTCTATCCTGCAGGAAGGACCAGAGCCACTTTAACGCAGTCCCCCCAATTCCCATTTCAGAGAGACAAGTCAGGAGGGTGCCATGGTCTATAGTGTGAAAAGCAGCTGAGAGGTCTAGCAAAACCAAAAGGGACACAGATCCACTATCCATTTCCCTGATTAATGTATTTTAATTTCCATGTAGTCTGTTTTTAAATCTCCAATTTATGATGTTTTACATTTTATTCCTTTTAATATTCTGAACTGCTTTGAGTCCTGCTGTCAGGAGAAAGGAAACATGTAAATAAGACAAACAATCAAATATATTTATCTATTTACTCTGGGTGGCTAATAGGACACACAGTCATAAAGAACAATAATAAAAACAATAAAACAACAGTGAAGAAAAAGGGGCTCCAAACATAGCTATAGGAATCACAAGGAAAAAGGAAGAACAATGGTGGGCTGGCAGCAAAAGGAATACATACATTACGTGATTAGAGGGAAACTATTGAAAGGCTTGAGAAAGCGACCAGGTCTTCAGTTGCCTTCTTAAACCCAGGCGAGATAGGAACAATTGCAACTCTGATGGATGAGAGTTCCAAAGACAGTTGCTCTAACAAATGCTAAGTCCAAAGACTAGCCTTAGCTATGATAGATGTATTGAATCCATGGGATTTGTAAAATCACACTAATGTAAATCCTATTCATTCAAGGTCTGGTCAAGTTGGGACTACCAATTGTAGTAAATTCATAATGGGTGGTTGGTATAAAGAAGGGATAAGAGACATCTGGCCTCTCAGGTGGAATAACACAGAGACTCCTTGTCCCATCACTTTCCCTTTCTCTGTCACAGGCAGATAGATAAAAGACTACAGTTACATGAGGGGGCACCAAATGGTAGCTGGTAGAGATGGGCACGACTTGAAATTTTTTTTTTCGAGTTGTCGTTAGTCGGGCCGGTTCCGTTTCAGGTTGTCTCCGTTTTTCGCGAAAATTTGCAAAAATTAGTCGGTTCATTTTTTCATTTTTTCATTTCCGTTTCTGCCGCGATTTCGCACATTTTGACGTCTGACCGAGACTTGCGGCTTGCGGGTGCAGCGCAGGCGGCGGTGGCGCGGGGGTACATGCGTGGGCGGCAGCAGCGGCAGCGGCAGGGGGAGTGGCTAGCGCGCGGGCGGGCGGGCGCGCAGGCGCGCAGGCGGGTGATCGCGGGTCCCGCAAATGAGCCGGCGAAATACAGTTTAAACCTGCCTGGGTGATGGACTTTGCTGCTGCACAACAAGGCTAGTGCATCCTAAGCAAACAAAGTGGGGCAGAAACAAATTTGCATTTCTTTTTTTTTCTCTTGGTCTGCTGTGCTGAATCTGCTGATGCTGAACCAGCCAGCCACCCTACTTGGTCTGGCTGACGTGCCTGTTTGTTGTACTTTTTTGTTGTTTGGTTTTGAATCCATCCCATCTCCCCTCCACCTCTCTCAGAGGCAGCAGGAGAAACAGACATTCCGTTCCTCCCCAAATCTGGATGAGGGGTCTACTACTCTACTCCTCCCAAATTGGCCCCCCATCACCAAGGTCCTTCTGCCTTCACTTCACATTCACAGTCAAAGTCTCACACACACTTAAAGGACAAGCAATAAAGCCAAAGCCAATGCAACCCTGCTTTTTGTCATGGTCAACAAAAACATTAGCAGTTAGAGCCTGAGGTGGTTAAGCTACGTACCTAGCTAGTAGCTACAGCCAGGAATAGTTTTGGTAGGGATGGGAATGGGATAGGGCTCTGGGTTGCTCTGACTTAAGTTTTACAGCCCACAGCCCAGCCCACTAGGCTATACAAGGAGGAGGACTATCTCTGGTTGACGCGTCCATAAGGCCAGAGTAAGGGCGGCCACTCCGGCCAGGCCACAAGGCAGAGTATGAGAGCACCACAGCACAGAGCCAGAGTGCGGCAGGCTCCTTGCCAGCTCCAGTATAAAAAGGATGGAGCTGAATGGCATGACAGGAATTTAAATGCCACTGGCCTTGGGTCACAGTGTCTTGCAGCCCAGAGGACTGAGTTGCGGAGGAGGCCAATCACCTTGAGTCTGGTCTGGCACCACACTGCCTGCGATGCACCACATGGCAATTTCTGACAAACTCTTGGGTGGTGCTGTACGTAGTACGAACGCTGTTCAAATCAGTACCCCCCTTCTGTGTGAAACACGGCGTCTTGCAGCCCAGAGGAAAGACTGGCGGAGGAGGCCAATCACCTTGAGTTTGGTCTGGCACCACACTGCCTGCAATGCACCACCGTCCACCACATGTCACTTTTTGACTAAGTCTTGGTGGTGCTGTACGTACGAACGCTGTTCAAATCAGGGACCCCCTTCAGTGTGAAACACAGCGTCTTGCAGCCCAGAGGAAAGACTGGCGGAGGAGGCCAATCACCTTGAGTTTGGTCTGGCACCACACAGGCTACAAAAAGGACAGCAAGCCACATTCTGAGTCTGACTCTTCCTCCCCAAGTCCCCAGCTGTGTGCTGGTAGACTTGCTAACTGCCGGCCCGGCAGTCTACTACCATGCCCTTCTTTGTGAATCACAGTTGGTTCCCACACAACTCCAAGAGCCAAGCCTGCAACTTTGCAATAAACTAATGGAGTGCTGGCACCCAAGTCCTCTTCCCTTCCTTGTGAGGCACAGTGTCTTGCATCCCAGAGGAAAGAGTGGCGGAGGCCACAAGCTGGAGTAATTGAATGCTGGGCCAGCAATCCACGACCATGGCCTTCGTTGTGAATCCCAGCTCCTACAACTCCAACAGCCAAGCCTTGAACTGTCAGAGAAACTACTGGAGTGCTGGCACCCAACTCCTCTTCCCTTCTTAGTGAGCCACAGTGTCTTGCATCCCAGAGGAAAGAGTGGTGGAGGCCACAAGCTGGAGTAATTGAATGCTGGGCCAGCAATCCACGACCATGGCCTTCGTTGTGAATCCCAGCTCCTACAACTCCAACAGCCAAGCCTTGAACTTTCGGAAAACTGTTCTATTTATAAATGGTGGTGCCACCACCACGCAACTGGTACATTTTTTCCCTTCTTTATGAGCCACAGCTGGCAGCCCAGTGGAAAGAGTGGCGGAGGAGACAGAGCTAGGTCTGTGTGAATTACAAACTCCCCGCAAACTACTACCATGCCCTTCGTAGTGAATCCCAGCTCCAACACAACTCCAAGCCTGGAACTGTCAGAGAAAATATTGGAGTGCATGCTGCACACAACTACTCTTCCCTTCTTAGTGAGCCACAGTGTTTTGCATCCAAGAGGAAAGAGTGGCTGGAGGAGGCCACATAGCCTGAGTCTGAGGCCACAGGGCCTCCGTAGGGGAGGATCATTGCCAGGAAGCTCCAGCTCCCCAGCGTAGCTGAATGGCCTGAGGAGGATGCCAGGAAAATGCCCTTCTTCGTGAGCCACAGTGGGTTGCAGCAAATGGAACACAGTCGCCCTTCCTTCACAGACTCACAGTCAGTGACTCCAAGTATCCATCCACCAACAAGGGCCAGGCTGCACCTTTCCGACAATCTGTTATGTACGCCTACGCAGGCTTCCCTACTTAGTGAGCCACAGTTGGCAGCCCAGTGGAAAAGCAGAGTCCACATGGTGTCTGACTCTGAGGCCTGAGACCACTCTGAAAAAAGGACTGTAAGCCAGAGGGTCTTCCTACATAGCTGTGTGCTGCTTTCCCGGTAAACTCCTAGCAGGCCAGCACAGCCATGTTCCCTTCTCAGTGAGTGACATAGCTTTGCAGTCCACGGAAGACAGTAGGCCTGAGAACCACAGGCTCACTGTCTGTGTGAGTCAGAGTACCCACAAAGAACCAAGCCTGGAGGCTTCCTTGCTCCCTCCCTTCACAGAGAGCCACAGTCAGTGCATTGCATCCCAGTGGCATGCCCTTCGTAGTGAATCACATTCCCCACAACTCTAAGAGCCAAGCCTTGAACTTTCTGAAAAACTGTCCTATTTGTAACGGTGACAGAGGGCCACCAGCACGCGGCAGTAAGTTGTCCTTCTTTGTGAGCCACAGTGTATGGCAATGGCAGCCCACTGAAGACTAATTGGCGGTCCGGAGGCTGACAACACTCCCACACTGCGGCACTCCTTCCTGCAGAGTCCTGTCACTGTCCCAGGCAGAGTCCAAGGGTGCTTTCGCATGAGTTCTGCCTAATCACGGGCCCACCCCACGGCTGTTTTCTAGCACACAAGCACAATGCCCTTCTCTGTGAGGCACAGTGTGTGCAACCCAGAGTGAAGGGTAGGGGAGGCCAGAAGGCCAGACTAGAGGGGGTTGAAGGAGAACCACCGAATCGCCCCTCCCTCAGCCAAGGGATTTCCCAACCTAGACTGCGTGAAGAACCCCCCCCCATGTGGGATGACAGAGTCCACCAGTTCTTCTAAACAAAATAGTTGATGAGTGAATGCACTGCTACAGTTGGTCTTCAGGTGGTTTTCCGCCAAGAGGCGGGCGCAGCCGTGGTTGCTGCATGGGCAAGTTGAGGGCAGTGGCGACAGGGCTGAACTTGAAGCACTAACTGGACCATGATGTTAGGGTGAAGAAGAAGCGGCTGGAAGGCCTCCTCTAAGCCGGAAGTGGGGGGAGCCTGACAGGCAGGCAGGGAGAAGACACAGAGCTAGAGTGAGTCTGAGTCTTTGACCACACAGGCTTCCAAAAGGACAGCAAGCCAAGCTTTCTGACTTTCTTTCCCAGCTGTGTGCTGGTAGACTGCTCCTAACTGCCGTGCCGGCATTCCATCTCCATGCCCTTCGTAGTGAATCACAGCAGTTCCACAACTCCAAGAGCCAAGCCTGGAACTTCCTCCTGAAAGGCTCTTCTATTTCTAAGAAACAAACGATTATTGTGCAGAACTGTGGTACGCGCAAGTACATTCCACTCCAGCCCTTCTTAGTGAGACACAGTGTGGTGCAGCCCAGAGGACAGAGTAGCGGAGGCCTAAACATCCCCCTTAACCCTAACCCTAAGCCCACCACCAGCTGTTCCAGAAGAGTGTTCCCATAACTCAATCATCATCATCAATCACATCCTAGATTTGCAACCAGTAACTTTTCTTGTCCGGCAGCCTTTGTTCCGGGGGTAGGGCAGAAATGATTATAAAATGTTTAAGCACTGAGTGTGCGCACAATGAGTCACACAGCACAGCACCAAGATCCACACAGGGGACTTTCGGACAGGAGTACGCACACACAACAAGGACGTTTCCCTTCTTTGTGAGCCACGGCTGGCAGCCCAGTGGAAAGAGTGGCGGAGGAGACAGAGCTAGGTCTGTGTGAATTACAGACTCACACAGTCAGTGTGCGTCAGAGTATCCACCAAGCACCAAGCCTGGAGGCTTCCTTGTCCCTCTCTTCACAGTGCATTGCAGCTCAGAGTGAAAATTAGCGGTAGCGGAGGCGGACAAAACTCCCACACAGCGGCAACACTTCCTGCAGAGAGGCCTGCCTCTTCCCACTAGAAGCGGAGCTCCTGTCTTTCCCTTTCCACAGCCCTTCTTAGTGGTTCACAGACCAGCCCAGACGACAAAGTATGGGACTGGGAGGCCAGAAGGGCAGACTGGAGGAGGTTGAATGAGAAGCAACTTGAAGGCATGCTCAAAGCCGGGACTGGTGGAGTCTGACAGGCAGGCAGGTTGGCAGAGGGCCGGGCAGGCAGGGAAGCATCTAGTCTGGCTTACAGGTATGTGTGTGTAGCCTAGGCGCATGCTTAGAGGATACCATCCTCCAAGGCTAGGGATTGGGAAGGCACTAAGCCAAAGTGCCAGTAGGGAGGATTGTTTCCGCCTTGGCAGGAAGAGTTTCTATCGCCACCCCAGGAAACCGGGTTTTGGCAACCAAGGAGACAGAGTGGAAGCAGGAGAACTGGGTGGGTCTATTTCTTTAAGGCTGTAAGGAGGGGAGCTTGCCCCCTGATACTCAGTCTTTGAGGTAGGTTGTTGTAAAGTGCTTCCTCACCACTTTGTTAGCAGATTGGCACCTAAACCCCAGGGAACGGTGTGAAGCACCAAGGAAGGCAGGTATTAGGGTCTCTCTCAGACCAGCCATGGCAAAAGGGGAAACATTGGGCCAATACAGACAGACCCTTTCCAATGACACTTTGAGTGGCCCTGCCTGGTTTGGAGACAGGCCAGGGCTAGAAAAATTGGGCCACTAATAGTACCCTTCAATTGTGTGTGAGAGAGAATACAGGTAGGCAGGCAGGCAGGCAGGCAGTCAAGTAGGCAGTTTTGCAGGCATTAGGCACTGGAGTCGGCAGGTAGTCACAGGGCCAGGCAGGCAGGCAGGCAGGGTCATAGGGCCAAGGGGAGGCAGGCAGGCTTGCAGGCGGGCATGGAGGATTGCAGGCAGGAGGTTAGGTTACAGGCAGCAACTTAGTTCTTGGAGTGTTGGGGTAATCCCAAGGTGGAAAGGTTGAAGCGGATGAAAGTCAACCTTTCCACCGTCTCCGGGTCCAGGCGACAGCGGCGCGGCCTCAGGACATCTCCCATGTGGGAGAAGACACGCTCACTCTGGACACTGGTGGATGGGATAGACAAGAGGTCCAACGCCAGAGTTGAAAGAGCGGGCCAGAGGTCTGCCTTTCTGGCCCAGTAGTGCAGTGGGTCCGAGCTGAGGGGTTGGAGGGGCTCGGCCATGTACTCCTTCACCATGGTCTGAGCGGGGTCTGCTACTTCTTCCTCCCTTGCCTCCACAGAGGAGGAAACTGCCATGGCTAGGGCAGAGGCCAGGTAGTTGGCTGCTGGAACGGAACCTGGTCTCTGGGTGAATGCTCCTGGAGTACAGAGGGATGTGGATCCTTGCGAGGACTCCTCCTCAGCATCGCTCTGGCTTCCGTGCACCCTCTGAAACGCCTGGCCCTCATCGGAGAGAGCCCTGACTTGACGGCATAGCTCCGTCTTCCAGGATTTCAGTTTGGCAGTGCTGGCCGACAGGGAACCCTTGACGCGAGGGTCGCACAGGCAGGCCATCTGGTACACCTTTTCCCTTCTTAGTGGGCCAAGGCGGGTATCCACGCTGGTCAACAGCCTGTCTGCCAATGCCCTGCTCTTAGGGAGAAGATTGCCTTCTTCCCAGATACTGGTCTCTAGGCATTGGCGAAGGGCATTGACCAGGGGGAGAACGTGGCCCAGGCTGGCGTTGTAGCTGCTGAGGACGTGGGTGGTCTCCTCAAAATGCTGCAGGATACCCTCCTTCTGGGAGAGGGCGAGCCACTCAGTAGCACCAAGGTCCAATTCCCTCCCCTCATGCAGTACTGGGGTGGTTGGCATGATGTATTCCACCACTTCCTTCTGCTCCACCAGACGCTTGACCATTTTGTGGGTGGAGTTCCACCGGGTGGTCACGTCCTGGATCAGGACGTGCTCCGGTCGGCCCGTCTCTGCCTGCCTCTCACGCATCATCCTGGCTGCCTTGACGCTGCGAGCGCAGTGCCCCACGATCTTCCGACATTTGTCCAGCAAGGCCCTGGTCTCCCTGGTCCCCTCACTCCAGGAGTCCTTTGGTGCACCCAGGCCAATGGCATCGCCCACCACTAGATGCAGTTTGTGTGCTGCGCACACGATGCCCTGGAACCCTGCCCCAAGAACCGCGTTGGTCATGTTACGGCCCGCATCTGTAACCATGACTCCACGATTGACCTGTCCCTCTGTCCCCAATCCCCACTCTCGCATTGCTGTCTTAAGAACGTCAGCAATGTTGATCCCTGTGGCGTTGTCCTCCATGCTTTGTGCCTGGAGAAGCACCACCCTATACCCTCTTGGGGTGCTGCCTTGTGCCTCCCCCTGCAGCTGCTCATGGGCTGACCAGGGCTCCAGGACCTCCTTGGGTTGCCACCAATGAGCCGTCAGTAAGAGGTATCCGTGGTGCCCACCGGTCCAGAGGTGGGAAGTGAAGTGGATCTTCCTCCCTCTGGCCGCCTGCAGCAGGGCCCGGATCCTGTCCCTGACAGACTCATAAAGGGAGGGAATCACCCGCCTGCTGAAGGTACGCCGGGATGGAGTCTCGTACCATGGTGCCACGTGCTTCATCAGGTGCCTGAAGCCTGATGACTCCACAAAGGAGAGGGGCAACCCGTTCATGGCCACCATTTCACCCACCACTCGAGTGGTGGTCTCCTGTGCTTTGGCCCTATTTCGCGGGCTGACAAAAGTCCCACCCAACAGCCCCACTTCCTGCAGAGTGGCCTGCCTCTTCCCACTCTCACTAGCGGAGCTGTGTTTTTCTTTCTCTAACCCTTCTTCCCCTCTCTTCCTCCCTGAAGAGCAAGGGCCTGACAGGGTTCCAGGCAGAGTCCCAGGGTGCTTCCTCATCAGGTGGCTGCGCAACCCACTTGAGGAGAGGTGTTTGGGGTCATTCCCCCTGCGCAAGACCACCCCGCATATCTTGCACACCACCATCCTTGCGTCTTGGGGGCTGTTCTCAAAATGCTCCCAGAGACACCCTCGTGGCTTACAGAAAGTAACGCCCCCTCTGTTATTGCCTGCTGCTGCCGCTGCTGTGGTGCTGGTGTGGCCTCTGCCCTGCCGGGAAAGTAGAGTAGTACTACTGCTCTCACTGGTGGTACTCTGGGTGGAAAGAGGGCTGCTCCTTCCGACACTGCCTGGAGCCTGCCTTAAGTCTGTCCCTGCCAAAAGGTCCTCAGAATCTGGCAGGTTTAGATACAAGGAGCCCGATTCTGATTCTGATGCCATTTCAGAATCAGAGCCCTTGTCTTCTTGCTGATTAAGGGTGGGGCTGTCAGGTAACGAAGATGGGATTTGGTACGCCTCATCCATGCTTCCCTCGGTGACAGACGATGGCACAGTGCTGCTTGTGCCACTGGCATTGCTACTCGGGGAGGGAGTTGCACCAGTATCACTTTCTGCACTACTTCCTGTCCATTCCCTCAGAAACGTGCCCCTATTTATCTTAGTAGGGGTCCCCCTCCCCTGCCCTCTAGCTGTGCGACCCCTCCTCATTTTTCTCAATTTTTGTGGCTCAGGCCAGGTAATGTATAATGTGATAGTAAAGAAAAGCACCAAGGAACTGTGCAAGTAAATGAGTGAGATGGACTCACAACAGCAACACAACAAAACAAGGTAATAGGAGCAAGGGGTTTGCCAATCCTGGCACCCAAGTCTCTCTATGCCCTACACAGGGCAAGTGTAACAAAGAGAACTGTAACTTCTTCACAGTTGTAATTGGATTCTGTATGTAGACTGTGGTGGCAAGTAAATGAGTGAGATGGACTCACACAACAGCAACACAACAAACAAGGTAATAGGAGCAAGGGGTTTGCCAATCCTGGCAAACAAGTCTCTCAATGCCCTGCACAGGGCAAGTGTAACAAAGAGAACTGTAACTTCTTCACAGTTGTAATTGGATTGTGTATGTAGACTGTGGTGGCAAGTAAATGAGTGAGATGGACTCACAAGTTACAGCAGCACAACAAACAAGGAAATAGGAGCAAGGGGTTTGCCAATCCTGGCAAACAAGTTTCTCAATGCACAGCACAGGGCAAGTGTAACAAAGAGAAATGTAACTTCTTCAAAAATGTAATTGTGTATGTAGACTGGTGGCAAACTGGCGAGTAAATGAGTGAGGTTGACTCACAAAAACAGCACAAAAACCAAGCTAGTAGAAGCAAGGGGTTTGCCAATCCTGGCAAACAAGTTTCACAATGCACAGGGCAAGTGTAATTAGGAGAACTGTAACTTAACTTCTTCACAGATGTAAGTTACAACTGCACAAAAACCAAGCTAATAGAAGCAAGGGGTTTGCAAAATCTGGCAGCACCCAACTTTCACAAATAATGCACAGTAACTAAGATGAATGTAACTTCTTCAAAGATGTAATTGAAGAAAAAGTTCTATAGAGGTGGCTGGGTGCCTGCCCTTCAACAAATGTTTGTTTGAGTGCCTGACTGCAAAAAAATGAATGAGGTGTTGGACAAGTGAAAGAATATCTATAAGTGTTAAGTAAAATGAAATTGTAAAATGTTCTATAGAGGAAGGTGCCCTAGCCTTCTTGCCAACAAATGTGTTTGAGAAATTTGAGTGCACTGGTTGGCGAGGGAGACTCTGCCTACTTAGTCTGTGCTCTGTATAATATTTTTAAAATAATTTAATCCACAGCCTCCAACCTCCCCTTCTAAGCACTAGTACTGGACCTTGGCTGTTGCTTGCCACTTGCTAATAAACTGTAGAATAGAAAATAAATGGAATAAAACTATAAGCTGCTACTAGGGTAGGGTAGGGTTACTGGATTCCCTTCCAAAACCCCAATCGCAACAGCAGCAAAAAAGCTGTAGGCGCAGGGTAAAAGGACCTTGGCCAAGTAAATGAACTTGGTGGGAAATTGGGATACAAAAGAAATGGTATGGTAGTGTAATATAAAAAATAATATATTTTCAAAATAAATCCGCAGCACCTCCCCTCCCCTACCGCTCCCACTCAAATCTTCCCTCCCCCTTGAAGCAAATATAAGCAAATAAAAAACGGAACTCTTCCTCAAAAATGCAGAAAACAAACACTGCGTTGCTATTTCCCACAGGGAATAAAAGAAATTATTATGTTTTGCGAATTAATATCAATTCAATTCCCTCCCTGCCTAGCGAGACCGAGACCGCGACCGTGAAATCGAAACTAGACTGAGCGCAGCAATCCAGCCCTGACCACCCTCCACAAGATCCAAGCCCAGACTGTGACGGACTGGAACTGCCTCGGCTTTTTATGCCCTCTGGCACATCCAGAAGTGTCAATCAAAACCTGTCCATGCGATTGGTGGAATGGCTCCGAAAATTTGCATGGTCCCGTCCCATGGCCAGCCCATTGTTGCGCAGGTGTAAAAAAATAAATTAAGAAAAAAATAAAATAAAATCAACGGAGACGTATTTTGGCAATAGAAACCCACTGCTGCTACTGTAAAAAATCAAGCATTTAAAATAGATAACTTTCGCATGTTTCTGTGGTGCTTTGGTGGGGTTTTGGGCAAGGATTTCAAAAAAAAATTGTGGTCGCCATTTTGGACCGGGAATCGGTTTTTTTTTAACTTTTAAAAACTTTTTTTCTGTGCCGCTAAGTTGGCATTGCACGATCGCCGCATGCAAGTAATGACCACGACAAATCAGACCAAATTGTTCGTTCGTCGGTTCGAGCTCGAATTCTGGTGGAGTAATTCCCGTTACTGTTTCCGTAGAGTAACGGATACGAGTAACGGAAACGGAAATGGGAATACCGCTAAGTCGTGCCCATCTCTAGTAGCTGGTCTCTCAATTGAGGCACTGCAGCAGATCCTGCTATTTCATCTAATTGCACATGGTGACTTGGTGACTGATTATCAGAGTAAAAGAGTTGCCAATGCCCAGGACGATATTTCTGCCTTCCAAGGGCAAACTCTATCTCAATGCTTGAATTCATTTTCAAGGGGAGTAGCAAGGATATAATGGTGTGCAATACTTGAAAGTGAGGTTATCCAGAAGCTAAGTCATGGAAACTAGGTTTATTATCTTCTTAGAAAGAAATGTTTCATGACTCATCCAAGTAGCTTCTTTAGTCATGTGTGTGTGTGTGTGTGTGTGTGTGTGTGTGTGTGTGTGTGTGTGTGTGTGTGTGTGTGTGTGTGTGTGTGTGTGTGAGAGAGAGAGAGAGAGAGAGAGAGAGAGAGAGAGAGAGAGAGAGAGAGAGTCACACCTCTGCAGCCCTTCCAATACCTATTAACATACCCCTGGCCTTTATTCATCTGATGGGCCTATTCAGACCAGGGTGAACTGAAACCAACCTTCCCCCTCAGTCTGAAGAAGCTACATGGATGAGTAGTGAAACATTTCTATCTAAGAAGAAAACAAATCCAGTTGCCATGACACAGCTTCTGGATGACCTCACTTGGATGATTGACAATCTTCACAGACATCAGAAAGGGAAGACCTTAGACTCATGTCTTCCATGATCTCTTCCACTGCCCTCTACGCAGAGTTACAGATCTGATGGAGATAAATTCCCCTGTCTCTGGGAGATCTCCACAAAACATAGAAGCCTCATTTTCCATGGTTCTAATTCAGATGGAGAGCCCCAATGGATGAAAAATGCCCCCTCCTTCAAACTGATCACCCTGCAGACATAGAAAGTGATAGAATCAGAGGCAGATGGGTTAGGGCCAGAAAGCTCCCTGTGTGCTGCTGAACATTTGTTTTTCATAGAATCATAGACTCATAGAGTTGGAAGAGACCTCAAGGGCCATCTAGTCCAAACCCCTGCCATGCAGGAAGCCCATCACAATATTTTCGACAGATGGCCATCCAGCCTCTGCTTAAAAACCTCCAAAGAAGGAGACTCCACCATCCTTTGTGGCAGCATATTCCACTGCCGAACAGCTCTAACTGTCAAGAAGTTCTTCCTAATGTTCAAATGGAATCTCTTTTCCTGTAGTTTGAAACCATTGCCCTGAGTCCTAGTCTCTGAAGCCATGGAAAACAAACCTGTTCCCTCTTCAATATGACATCCTTTCAAATATTTAAACATAGCTATCATATTCCCCCCTCAGCCTTCTTTTAGAGAAGCTAAATATTGCCAGTAGAGATGGGCACGACTTGAAAAAAAAATTTTATGAGTTGTCGTTAGTCAGGCCGGTCCCGTTTCGGGTCGTCTCCGTTTTTCGTGAAAATTCGCAAAAATTAGTCAGTTCGTTTTTTCATTGTCGTTAGTACTGGTTTTTTGGGGGGAGCGGGCTCCTGGAGGCACCTCGGTGGGGTGGGTGCCTCCTTTGGTCCGCTATAAGGGAAAGTGGGCTCCTGGAGGCACCCGTGGGTGCCTCCTATCCTCACCCACTAGGAAGGGGAAGCAGGCTCCAAGAGACCCCTCAACATGGGGGTCTCCCCTCCTCACCTGCTGCTGCTGCAAAATGCTAGGCAATAGCCATATGGATATTGCATAACATAATGTGCAGACAGTGACTGTGAAGACTAGTGGATGGCACTGAACCCAGAGCCATAGTGAGATGCCTAACTAAGGCTCTCGCACCACCATGTCTCACACAGAAGGGAATTGTACTTGCTGTGTGTAGTGCAATGCAAGCAAATAGATCTGGCTTAGGGTTAAGGTGGGTTAGTGCAAGGGCTAGGGTTAGGCTAGTGACGGGTAAGGTTACGATGGGCTAGTGGGTTGCACCTCTGGGTGCCTCTCTGACCCACTAAGAAGACAGTCTGTGACGTATGGGTACGGAGTCAAGGGTTAGGGTTAGGGTTAGGGGGGCTAAGGCAGGTTTTAGGGGGCTTTTTGGCACATCCCAGAAGTCTCCATGGCCAAGTGGCCATGTGACTGTTGGGATGGCTCCAAAAATTTGCATGGTCGTCCACTCCCACATGGCTGGCCACTCGGCCAGCCCATCATTGCGCAGGTGTAAATAAAATAAAATAAAATAAAATAAATGGAGGACAGAGGAGGAGAGGAGAGACATTTTGTTGCAAGAAAAAACCCACTGCTACTGTGAAAAATCTGGCAGTTTATAAATTTTCGCGTGTTTCTGTTGTGCTTGTGTGTTTTTGGACCACGATTTCAAAAACAATATTGCGTTCGCCGCCCCATTTTGGATCCCCCGCCCGCACCGCATGGCATGGCGATGGCGACTCGCGAGTCCGGCTGCCCAGGACGGGGGGGAGGCGGGACCCCCCCCAGAAACCACCCCTCCAGTAGGTGCCCTGCACCCTTAGTCAAGCAGGCATTTTTCCGCCTACTTTTTTGCCCTGGGAATGGGTGGGGGGAGAGTTTAAAATTTTTTCCTGTGCCGTCCGTGCTGCTTGCTTGCGCTTTAATTGCGGCGGCCGGCGGCCGGCGAGACTGGGCTTTTTGCTGGCTGGCTGCGAGCCTGCGGTGAGTCCCACAGAGCAGCCCACTAGGACGGGGGATGGGGGGGGAGGCCGGGGACCTCCAGAAACAACCCCTCTGGTAGGTGCCCTGAGGCACGGCAGGCATTTTCCGGCTGCTTTTCGGCCGGGAACCGGGTTTTTTTATCTTTTAAAAACTTCTTTTCTGTGCCGCGTGGCATCGAGTGATCGCGCGATGCAAGGAATGAGCACGACAAATCAGACCAAAATTGTTCGTTCGTCGGTTTGAGCTCGAAGTCTGGCGGAGTAATTCCCATTACCGTTTCCGTAGAGTAACGGAAACGAGTAACGGAAACGGAAACGGGAATACCGCTAAGTCGTGCCCATCTGTAATTGCCAGTTCCCTAAGCTATTCCTCATAAGACATTTCCTCCAGACCCTCAACCATCCTGGTAACCCTCCTCTGCACCCGCTCAAGGATGTCAACATCCTTTTTAAACTGAGGTACACAGAACTGGACACAGAACTCCAGGTGGGGTCTGACCAGAGCAGAATAGATTGGGACTATCACTTCCCTTGATCTAGACACTATCGTTCTGTTAATGCAACCAAGAATCGCATTCTCTTTCCTGGCTGCCGCATCCCATCTGAATGAAAAAGCAAACCATGATCCAAAAAGCCTCACTGAATCACACGCTTCACTCCAAACACATTTTTCAAATTTCCTGGATGAGGTTTTTTTTAACAGCTGCATGATGCAGTAGAAACTTAACAAATATAGCATTTATTGAAAGAAGTATTATAAACAACTTTATTTGTTGAATTTCTGTGCAACTCTTCAGCAGATCTTGATGCCACCAGCCATGCCATTGTGTCTTTCTAGACCACATTAAAGATTTGAAGGATATTCCTTCCACACAGAGATTCTATTCATTCCTATAAAGTAGTGGTTGTTTGGAGCTGCTGCTATATAGCATGGCGAATGGCCATCTTCTTTCTAACATTTATAACCAGATTACTACTGATTATATGCAACACACAGGTATGGGTCAACCCAGAAAATAGTCATTTAGCAATGTAGTAACACTGATAAAGCAATAATGTGCAAAGAATGTGATATATCTTTACTTCTCAAAAACAAAAACTAACAAACAAAAACCACCTCCATCTTCACCATCTGTACTTGGCCTGGAAGAGCAAGTGTAGTGGAGGTGCATGGGCACTCAAATAAGCACAATTTGTAACATTGCACACCATAATTATGAGTAGAGATGGGCACGACTTGAAAAAAATTTTTTTCGAGTTGTCGTTAGTCGGGCCAGTCCCGTTTCGGGTCGTTTCCGGTTTTCGCGAAAATTTGCAAAAATTAGTCGGTTCGTTTTTTCGTTTTTTTCGTTGTCGTTAGTACTGGTTTTTTTGGGGGGGGGAGCGGGCTCCTGGAGGCACCTCTGTGGGGTGGGTGCCTCCTCTGGCCCGCTATAAAGGGAAAGTGGGCTCCTGGAGGCACCCGTGCGTGCCTCCTGCCACTAGGAAGGGGAAGCAGGCTCCAAGAGACCCCTCTACATGGGGGTCTCCCTTCCTCACCTGCTGCTGCTGCAAAATGCTATGCAATAGCCATATGGATATTGCATAACATAATGTGCAGACGTGAGACCAGTGTGAGAGTGATAGGGTCATACCTTCCCTTCACAAGGCTCCCGCACCACCATGTCTCACACAGAAGGGAATTGTACTTGCTGCGTGTAGTGCAATGCAAGCAAGTAGATCTGGCTTTAAGGTGGCTTAGTGCAAGAGCTAGGGTTAGGCTAATGACGGGTAAGGTTACGGTGGGCTAGTGGGTTGCACCTCTGGGTGCCTCTCTGACCCACTAAGAAGACAGTCTGTGATGTATGGGTACGGAGTCAAGGGTTAGGGTTAGGGCTAGGGCAGGTTTTAGGGGGCTTTTTGGCACATCCCAGAAGTCTCCATGTCCAAGTGGCCATGCGACTGGTGGGATGGCTCCAGAAATTTGCATGGTTGTCCACTCCCACATGGCTGGCCACTCGGCCAGCCCATCATTGCGCAGGTGTAAATAAAATAAAATAAAATAAAATCAATGGAGGACAGAGGAGGAGAGGAGAGACATTTTGTTGCAAGAAAAAACCCACTGCTACTGTGAAAAATCTGGCAGTTTATAAATTTTCGCGTGTTTCTGTTGTGCTTGTGTGTTTTTGGACCACGATTTCAAAAACAATATTGCGTTTGCCGCCCCATTTTGGATCCCCCGCCCGCACTGCATGGCATGGCGATGGCGACTCGCGAGTCCAGCTGCCCAGGACGGGGGAGAGGCGGGACCCCCCCCCTCCAGAAACCACCCCTCCGGTAGGTGCCCTGCACCCTTAGTCAAGCAGGCATTTTTCCGCCTGCTTTTTTGGCCCGGGAACGGGTGGGGGGAGAGTTTAAAAGTTTTTTCCTGTGCCGTCCGTGCCGCTTGCTTGCACTTTAATTGCGGCGGCCGGCGGCGAGACTGGGCTTTTTGCTGGCTGCTGCCTGCGGCGAGTCCCACAGAGCAGCCCACTAGGACAGGGGATGGGGGGGAGGCCGGGGACCTCCAGAAACCACCCCTCCGGTAGGTGCCCTGCGCCCTTAGTCAAGCAGGCATTTTTCCGCCTGCTTTTTTGGCCCGGGAATGGGTGGGGGGAGAGTTTAAAAGTTTTTTCCTGTGCCGTCCGTGCCGCTTGCTTGCGCTTTAATTGCGGGCGGGCGGCGGCGAGACTGGGCATTTTGGTGGCTGCGAGCCTGCGGCGAGTCCCACCAGAGCAGCCGAGGACGGGGGATGAGGGGGGAGGCCGGGGACCTCCAGAAACAACCCCTCTGGTAGGTGCCCTGAGGCATGGCAGGCATTTTCCCGCCTGCTTTTTGGCCGGGAACCGGTTTTTTTTAACTTTTAAAAACTTTTTTTCTGTGCCGCGTGTGGCATCGCGCGATCTCGCGATGCAAGTAACGAACACGACAAATCAGACCAAAATTGTTCGTTCGTCGGTTCGAGCTCGAAGTCTGGGGGAGTAATTCCCATTACCGTTTCCGTAGAGTAACGGAACCGAGTAACGGAAACGGAAACGGAAATACCGCTAAGTCGTGCCCATCTCTAATTATGAGCATGGAGCACATCTATTAAAGCATCATCCTTCACTTCTAATTTCCTTGTTGAATTTCTGAGCCGAGATGCAGAAGCAGCCCCATTGATTAAAAATGTGGGAAATACTGTGGTTTCTCAGTGGGCTGATTTGCAGGTTTTATTATTATTATTATTATTATTATTATTATTATTATTATTATTATTATTATTATTATTATTATTATTATTATTATTATTATTATTATTATTATTATTATTAAATGGATCCATTGATATCAGTTCAGACATGTAGTCACGTGAACTAATATAGAAAGGGAGGATGAATTAGAGGCACAAACTGCAGTAAATGGTGCTTTTCTGAAGCACATTCCCTCTTTATGAAGGAGGGCAGGCCACACAGAGAGAAACAGCAGTGTGAGTGCACACTCTTTCCAGCAAAGATTCTCTCTGTGGAAAAGTTCTTCTCCTCTCCTGTTTTTTACAGCTGCTCCTCTGTAGGCAATACTGCCTGGTATTTGTATGTTTGCTTACGATTTAAGAGCATAGATTCTCTCTGTCAGCTGTTTTTTAAATATATATATATAAGAAGATGAGGAAATTGAGGGACTAAAGAAAGAAAGTCTTATTACAGTTTTCTAGGCAGGTCTTTGTAATGGTACCACCTGAATGGCTATAAATCGAACTGCAAGCAAGCAGTGAACATAAGAACTAGAGATGGGCACGAAACGAACAGAAACACCAGAAACTTTGTCGTCCGTTTCGTTTTCGTTACGGCAAAACATTGAACTTATTTAAAAGCTAAAAAAAAATCACAAAAATTGAAATAAATGGTAACACAACGGTAACGAAATGAACGAAAACGAAAATGAATTTTTTGCAAAAATTCACAAAAAATGGAAAAGAAACGAAACGGACCCCCTAAATGACAAACGACAAACGAAAAGCCATTTTTTTTATTTGTGCCATCTCTAATAAGAACATAAGAAGAGCCAGGCTGGATCAGGCCAAAGGCCCATCTAGTCCAGCTTCCTGTATCTCACAGTCTTCAACTATCACATCACTCCTTGTACCTGGTAGTTTAACCCACAGTGATTCTATGGTGGAGTCAGACCCTCTATCAAGCTCCATTATGCTGGATTTTACCCCTTCTTTGACATAGATGGCCACTCCCCCTCCAACCCGCCCCTGTCTATCCCTTCTATAGAGTTTACAGCCTGGGATTTATGTATCCCACTGGTTCTCTACATTCCACCAGGTTTCTGTTATGGCTATTATATCAATGTTATCCATAGCTGCCAAATATTCAAGTTCTCCCATCTTTGCTTGGAGGCTTTGAGCATTGGCGTAGAAGCACCTGTACAGTGGGTCCCCCAACAACGGCTGCTGCTTTGTGTTCTCCCCCCCCACAGCTTTTATTTTCAGTAGACAAACTATCACATTCCATTATTCTCCCAGTGCTAATACATGCTATGTCATCTCTATGTGATTCTCTACCCTCTCCAACCTCATTCCATGGGGATGAGTTGTTCCAAATTGGATGCCACTCAGCTCCTGTCTGCTTTCCCCCAGTTATCAGTTTTAAAAGCTCTTCTGCAGCCTTTTTGATGTTTAGTGCCAGTAATCTGGTCCCACCATGATTCAACTGCAACCAGTCCCTCCTGAATAGGTTTGGCTTGTCCCAAAATGTTCTCCAGTTCCTGACAAATCTGAAGCCCTCCTCTCGACACCATCACCTCATCCACACATTAAGGCTTCTGAGCTCTGCCTGCCTGGTGGGTCCTGCACGAGGAACAGACAGCACTTCTGAAAGTGCTACCAGTGAACAAGGCTTTGCTCCTGTCTCCCTGTGCAGCCACTTAAACCCAACAGACCCAAATTCCCTGGTGTGACTTCACAATGAGTGAATGCAAGTGAATTTGTATTTCCCTTGCTGTGTAGTTCCATCCTGAGATAGCCTTAACTCTGGTCTTATACTGGGCATTTTTTTCATAATTCAATGTATATATTGAATTCATGGCTACTGTTAAGTTTATCAGACTCAGTCTAATCCTGATCTTATCTATAGTTCTTTTTTTCCAGCAGGATTGAACAATGAAGTAAAAATAGGGTTTATTTTGCCTTTATATGTTATCACCATAGCCATTTTAAATTGCACCCACATTTAATTGCTGTTAAGGACATACTTTGAATAGAATGGCAGATAAAGCACAATAGTTATTCCTTTGGTGTGCATTTTCTCCTCCATCTGGTGCATTATTTCCCACATTTGCTTCATTTGGTTTTCAAATGTTAGCTAACAGCTGGTATAAAGGTTTTCCTATTTGTTATTGTGTATGCCCACAGTTCATGTCATTTTTAAATACCCTGTAACATTTAAATTATTGTGAGCATTTCCTTTCCACCAAACTAGTGACTCTGGCTAAGCAATAATATCTCTCTCTCTCTCTCTCTCTCTCTCTCTCTCTCTCTCTCTCTCTCTCTCTCTCTCTCTCTCTCTCTCTCTCTCTCTCTCTCTCTCTCTCTCTCTCTCTCTCTCTCTGTGTGTGTGTGTGTGTGTGTGTGTGTGTGTGTGTGTTTGGCAATTGGTCTGCATCTATTAATCCTGATTCTCTTTCCATTCTATTTAAGGACACACTCCAATGAAGACTAATGTCTCCAAATTAGAAAATTAGTTAGAACTCATTTGCATAATGGATCTCTCCCAATGACAGGATGAGTATTAACATTTCAAATCAGGTAACTTGCAAGTACGTGTTCCAGAAGCTGAGTCATGGCAACTGGACTTCTTTTCTTGTGAGATCAAGATCTGCCTCAGATCAATAATTTGCAATTGCATGTTAATATGAATATATTAATGTGTGTGTGTGTGTGTGTGTGTGTGTGTGTGTGTGTGTGTGTGTGTGTGTGTGTGTGTACATTGCATCATTGCATATATATATATGCATGCATGCAATGGAAAATCATTGACTTAAGGCATGCAAATGGCAGGGGTACCTTCTACAAGCAATTTTAGGGAACCCCTTGAAATTTAGAAAGGAACTCAAACAACATACAATTGTCCCCCACCATTTCACGGTCCATTTATTGCCATCCCATTATATTGAAGGATCGCAGTATATGAAAGGCAAGGCCCCCTGGGGCAAGCTTCCTAGACCTGTTTGAGGCCTTCTGCACTTACCCCAGGCCTGGCACTGCCCCAAATGGGCAGTCGGAAGCCCTAGAAGTGGTTTCCAGTGAACCGGAAGTGACTTCCGGAAAACCAAAAGTGCCATCTGGATCATCCAAAACCACTTCTGGGCCTCCAACAGGCTTCTCAGGCCCGTCAGAAGCCCTAGAAGTGGTTTCTGGCAAACCAGAAGTGACTTCTGGAAAACTAGAAGTGCCTTCCAGATTGGTGGAAACCACTTCTGGGGCCTCCAACAGGCCTAGGAAGCCTGTTGGATGCCCGTTCGGAGCAGTGCCAAGCATGGGGTAAGTGTAGGAGACCCCAGATAGCCCCCCCCATCCCAACTCAACCCAGCATCCACATATTGCAGATTTTCCATTATCACAGGTGGAAGGAACTCTCACTAATGTGGAAGTTCTATGTTCAAAGAATCATAGAATTATAGAATCGCCATAGGGTTGGAAGGGACCTTGTAAGCCTTCTAGTCCAACCCCCTGCCCAAGGCAAGATACCTCATACCAACCTGGACTGATGGCTGTTCAATCTTTTCTTGAAAACCTCCAGCAATGGGGCATCCTCATATGTTCATCTGTATATAAAACTGTACACTTGAAGAAAGGCAAGCAAGCTTTGATTCTATTTGATTCTATTGTACTGTGGTCCCTCACCCTTTTGCGGTTCATATTCTGTGGTCCCACTATATTGCAGGACCGCAGGACCCGGAAATGCCTTGAGGGAGGGGGGAAGGTTTGCGGGCTTTTAAAACCTTCCCCCCCTTTCCCCAAGCCCCGGGCTCCAGCTGATTGGCGCTGGGGTGGGGAAACTATAGGTTTTTCTCCCCCACCCCAGTGCCAATCAGCTGGAGTCTGGTGCTTGCCTCCGGAGGTATCGTGCACCGCTTTTCCCCACCCCCTTGGGGTGCTGGTGAGCAGCACGCAATCCTAAAAGGGCTTTCAGCTGCAGAGCTGAGCCTTCAGCTCTGTGAACGAGAGCCCTTTTTTAAAGATTGCCCACTGCCCACCCGGAGGTGCGGGCAAGCAGTGTGCAATGCTAAAAGGGCTTTTGGCCATGGAGCCAAGTGTGCAGCTCTGTGGCCAAGAGCCCTTTTTAAAGATTGTGCGCCACTCACACGCACCCCCCGGGGGATAGGCGAGTGGTGCACAACGCTAAAAGGGCTTTCGGCCGTGAAGCCGAGTGCTCAACTCCGTGGCTGACAGCCCTTTTTAAAGATTGTGTGCTGCTCGCCTGCACCCCAGGTGCTGGGAAGCAGCGTGCGATGTTTAAAATTGTGCCCCCCCCGACCCAACCTGCATCCGCATATCATGGATTTTCAATGATCGCGAGTCGGGTGGGTCCCTAACCTCTGCGATAGACGGGGGGGGGGGGTTACTGTACAATCGCATTCTGAGCCTTGTAGGCTTGATTGAAATTCTATGTACATTTAATAAAGAACAAGCTCCACTCAAAATCTAGGGAAACATACTAAGGGTATGTCATGTCATGTCCCCTGATCAATGTTGTTTAATTTAAAACAAATTATGTACACAAGTTTGCATTTTTTTAAAAAAGCACATCCCATTTTAGGACAGGAAGCCAGTACCTAAGTGGCATCTAAAGAGTTCTGACCTTGAAAAAATTCTTTTAAAATTACTTATTTTCAGAAGTAGTTGCTTATTGTAATTATAACTCTTTGTCATTTTGAAAAATGGGCAATTTCCCTTTGGTATCATTTTCCTGAGACTAGACTGCAAGACATGCCTAGATCTTCCTCTTCCATGAGTACTGTGGGATCATTTTTGGATGAACAGGAAGAAATCTACAAAAACTATTGCTCGTATATTGTTGCTCTTTACTTGGTATTTGTTTTTAAATTTAACTTCACAGCCCAATTGCATGAGGGAATATCAGAATTTCTGTTAATCTTTTGGAGTGCTGCCCTGCCATACTCGGAGCACCAGATGTCTCCCATAGCTTCCTCAGAGTAGCTGGTGGGAAAATCAGCAGGGACATGTACAAGCTGTTCAGTCCATGTGGGTGAACCATATTCCAACTGATGTGTTTTGCTCCTTGGAGGTTCAATTATATCTGACTTCTGGATAATGTATCTCTGAAGAAAATATCACTTCTTGAGCAGCCTTCGATTATATATTTTGACTGCGGCATGTATGTTGGTGTGTGTTTTATGTATAGCATTTAAATTTCCTTAGCCTCCTTACCTAACCAGAGATTTGACAGTTAGGCAGCTTTTTTGTTGCAAGCCACCTAGAGTGGACAGAGGGGTGGGGTATAACAACAACAACAACAACAACAACAAAATAATAATAATAATAATAATAATAATAATAATTAATAATAATAATAATAATAATAATAATAATAATAATAATAATAATAATAATGAGGATGAGGATGAGGATGAGGATGAGGATGAGGATGTGACAAGTTTATGGACAAGGGCAAACCCTTTTTATTTGTCTGTGGCTTATAAAAATTTTTTAGCTTTTCCCCCTTAATTTAAAATTACATATTCTGAGCTGTTAATTTTAAAGGTTTTTCTTGAATTGAACCATACTTTCTATCCTTTAAGTATGTGGAAGTGATATACCCAGGCACAGGTCAGGCAGCATGAAAAATGGGCAAGGGTTCACAACACTAGGAGGGTGTTGAAATGCAAGTAAGGGAGTCCAAGTCCATATTGTGACCATCATTATTTGCATGATTACTGGGAGAGCAACTGAGCTTGCAACTGTAATCAAACAGTGGTGAGTTGGCATCTGCGCCTTTCAGGAGACAAGATGGAGCTGAAGGAAATCTTGCAATATTGGCCATGTTTGCAAGGTCATCTATTATGGCAGACCCGAGACATGAAATGGTGTTGGTATTGCTGTATCACAGAGGTTTCGTAATGCTGTGACAGGAGTCAAGTGACATGATGCCGACTGACATTGTAATAACAAAGTGGTACATCCACTGCTTCTGTGCATACACCGGATATTGAGAAGATCCATAGAATCAAAGATGATAATGGAAAGCTGATCAATGATCATGTCAATGTAACAAAGCATTGGCAGAATTACTTTGAGAAATTCTCCATGAAAATGTTCTAACACTCACCGATCCTATATTTTCCTCCAGTTCTAGGGCTTGTGCAACCTATCACATCTGATGAAGTTGCTGTGGCAATGAAGCAGATCACAACACTGGAATCCCTGCAATTGGGTGATGGTGCTCTTTAACCAGATTATGCTGGAGAAGAAGATGCTTGATGATTGGCAACATAGCACAACAGTGCCCATCTAGAAAAAGAAAGGGAACCCTGCAGAATGCACCAATTACAGACTAAGTAGTTTACTTTCACATACTCTTAAAATCTTTGAGCACGTCATTGACACACAGATCTGCACCATAGTCCAACTAAGTGTCAGACAAGCTAGCTTCATCAAGAACTGTGGAACGATCAATGCAATCCATGCTACCTGGCTTCTACTTGAAAAAACACAGGAAGAAACAGAAACCAATGCATGCAGCATTCCTTGACTTCAAGAAAGAGTTTGACCAAGTCTCACATGGTATGCAATGTGACATAATGGAGTCCCAGAAGAGCTTGCTAGTTGGGTCAAACTGTTCTATGAGTCACAAAATAACCATGTGCAGTCTGCTGCTGGTACTTTGAAGTATTTTCATATCAGAATATAGAGGAACAGCTGAAGAGCTTGTGCAGTATACTGCTGGTACATTGAAGGATTTCCATACAGTATCATGTTTGTGGGTCAAGTCCTGTCCCTCAATAAACAAAAATGAAAAATATTGTATTAAATCTCGTACACCTATTTGCCTATAAGAAGGAATGTTTCCCCTCTAAAAAAGTAATACACCGGCTAAAATCTGGCAATGGTAAACCCCTGCGATGTGAACCTGACAGTGTCCTCAACTATTACTGTATTTTGTCAATGAAGATTACAAAACCCCATCTCCTATGATTTCTAGGCTACTGTAGGATCCTTTTAGACCTGGACAAGTCTTTGGGTACCGCAGGATGGAGGAGGTAGAATCTTAAATGTCCAAATTCTGTTAGAAAGCATCTGATTCAACTTGGATTAGGTGTAGATAGTGAAACTTTATATTTTTGAATTTCAGCCTATGTCTGCACATTTCGTTCATTCTGGAAAGCACAGGGGGAAATAGCTACTGTTTGACATACAGCCATTACTTGATTTACATAATCCACAAATAGAGATGGGCACGACTAGGGAAAATGATGTTTTCGAGTTGTCGTGTGTCGGAGGCAGCCCGTTTCGGCTCGTTTCCGTTTTCCGTGAAATTTCACAAAAATTTGTCGTTTCGTTTTACGTTTTTTCGTTTGTCGTTAGTACTGGTTTTGGGGGGGGTAGCGGGCTCCTGGAGGCACCTCTCTGTGGTGGGTGCCTCCTATCCTCACCCGCCAGCGCTGCTACAAAAGGGTATGCATAGCCATATGCTATGGATATGCATATTGCAGACGCAGCAGACTGGCAGCGGCACCCCTCTTTGGGGTGACTTCCCTGCAACAGTCGGTGAGACACAGTCAGGCAGCACTTGCAGGCATGGTTTGCATGGCACACAAATGCTGCTGCAGGAGTCAGCCAGAGCCACAAGTGATGGACTGGCAGACTCTTTGCACCCGCTCCAAGGGAAATGTACTTGCGTGTAGCGCAATGCAAGTAGATCTGGCTTAGGGATAAGATGGGTTAGCACAAGGGCTAGGGTTAGGCTAATTACGGGTGAGGTTAGGGTGAGTGTTGGGGTGCACCTCTGGGTGCCTCTCTGACCCACTTAGAAGGACAGTGTACCGGCGTATGGGTTAGGCTTAGGGTTAAGGTTTGGGTTCGGGCTACAGTTAGTGGGCTGTTTATGCCTGATTGGCACATCCCAGAAGTCTCTGTGGTCAACCTGGCCAAGTGGCCATGCGATTGGTGGAAAATTTGCATGGTCCACTCCCATCATTGTGAATGTGCAGTTGTAAAAAAATAAAATAAAATAAAATAAAATAAAATCAACGGAGACGTATTTTGCAAGAAAAACCCACTGCTGCTACTGTAAAAATTCAAGCATTTAAAATAGCTAATTTTCGCATGTTTCTGTGGTGCTTTGGTGGGGTTTTGGACCACGATTTAAAAAAAAAATTGTGGTCGCCATTTTAGATCCCCCCGCACTGCATGGCAAATGGATGCGCCCTCCCAGCCTGGTACAGTCTCCAAAACCTGGCCATGCGATTGGTGGAATGGCTCCAAAAAATTGCATGATCCACTCCCATGGGCGAGCCCATCATTGCGAATGCGCAGGTGTAAAAAAATAAAATAAAATAAAATAAAATCAACGGAGACGTATTTTGGCAAGACAAACCCACTGTTGCTACTGTAAAAATTCAAGCATTTAAAATAGCTAATTTTCGCATGTTTCTGTGGTGCTTTGGTGGGGCTTTGGACCACGATTTAAAAAAAAAAATTGCAGTCACCATTTTAGATCCCCCCGCACTGCATGGCAAATGGATGCGCCCTCCCAGCCTGGTACAGTCTCCAAAACCTGGCCATGCGATTGGTGGAATGGCTCCAAAAATTTGCATGGTCCACTCCCATGGGCGAGCCCATCATTGCGAATGTGCAGGTGTAAAAAAATAAAATAAAATAAAATAAAATCAACGGAGACGTATTTTGGCAAGACAAACCCACTGCTGCTACTGTAAAAATTCAAGCATTTAAAATTGCTAATTTTCGCATGTTTCTGTGGTGCTTTGGTGGGTTTTTGGACCACGATTTCAAAAAAAATATTGTGGTCGCAATTTTGGATCCCCCCCGCCCGCACACCGCATGGCAAAGGCAGATGAGACGATGGCCCCCCCGGCCTGGTACCAGCAGCGCAGCAGTAGCACTATCCAAGGAGAGGGGGGGCGGGGAACCCCCCGAAATAAAACACCCTTCTGGCCTGGTAGGTGCCCTCAGACAATTTTCGCCTGCTTTTAGGGCTGGGAATCGGGGTTTTTTTTAACTTTTAAAAACTTTTTTTCTGTGCCGCTTGGCATCGCGGGATCGCCGCGATGCCAGGAACGACCACGACAAATCAGACCCAATTATTCTTTAGTCGGTTCGAGTTCGAGTTCTGGCGGAGTAATTCCCGTTACCATTTCCGTTGCGTAACGGAAACGAGTAACGGAAACGGAAACGGGAATTCCGCTAAATCGTGCCCATCTCTATCCACAAAATATCAGAAACTCCAGATTTCTAAAGTGAACATTGGATTGAGTCCTGAGTTGAACTGGGCAGCCTCTGTATCAATCAAAACTAAATCAGACTTTCCCGAATTACCAAATCAAAGTCTGAATTCAATTTTCTAGCTGTGTGACACCATTAATGTATAACGTAGCAACAGCTGGCATTCATCCTGCTCCTTTCAGTTTACAAAGCGTCATAGAACCTTAGGTACAGCTCATATGCTGCAAAGGGGCCACCATCCATATACATATCATCCACTACTTTTGACCAAGTGGCATGAGAAAATGTCAAAGAGATAAACTGATGTTTAAAGGAGCAAGAGAGGACATAGCAGCTGTTTGTTTGGCACATATCTATTTAAAGAATGTATCAAATACACAAGTGTATTATACACTTCATTCCTCACTAATTTAAACACATGTGAAGGTGACATTATATGCTCAAGCAACATCCATCTGCCATTCTCACAGATATTTAGAGAGGCACTAGAACCATGTTGACTCATAAAATGGAATGAATTGTGAAATAAGAAAATAGCTATTTGAGTGTGCATTGAATTTAGAACATCTGGAGATGGTGGCATAAATATCTCTATGCCAAGCAATTATTCTGCAGAGGTGTTACTTCCCACCATATTGTTGCCTGTGAGCTAGTTGTTTAGAAACCATGCTCAATATACAAGTCCCATTGTCTCAGCAGTAGCGTAATGAACACACATTGTCTTCATTGTTAAAAACAAAGCATAAACACACTGTTTTGGTTTTCATTAAACATTGAAATAACCTTGAACAACCCATGTGAATTAAAATCTGAAAGCCACCAAGTGATTTTATATAGGTAGCTGAAACGCTTTACTTCTTCAAAGTTATTAACAGGGACAGACTAGCATACAGGGTGAAATTCTGTTGCACAGATATGCAAGTGGGACAACTTTCAGAAGCAAATTGCTCTAAGTTAAGAAATCGCTGTAGATAATATATTTTGCCTACTGAATCATGTGGCTAAGCATGCAACAGATAAATTCTATAGAGATTTCTTAATTTACAACAATTATTTCCTGTAAGTTACACCATTTCCTTAACTGGACAATAGGATTTCAGCCATCATGTAGAATATTTACATAGTACAGAACTTGACAGTGAGAAGGAATAACTTTAAATAGATTAGTGTGTGATGCTTAAGAAAAATAAAATAAAGTATTTACAAATGTCACTTGGGCAAATTAACCAATGTTCAAATTTTCACATAAAATAAGTTTGCTTCAAAACTGAAATAGTTAGCAAAATAGATATAACAGCCTATTTCCAGATAAATGGATGACTGGATTTAAAAAAAATAAGTTCAAAATTTCCTTGCTATTTTTTTCTTCTTATTTTGGGAAAGTAAACATGTTTCTAACCCACACAAAACATGTGGATAGATTCCCACTTCTTTGACTAAAAGTAGCAAGTACTGGAGCAAGTTCATTTAAAGTTATAACCTTAAATGTAACACAGTACTCTGCTGAGTTGCACAACAAATTCCCTTAAAAACAGCATTTCCCAAGCTCTAATTTTATCTGTTGTGGATGGAGATGGAGATGGATGGAGAAACAGATTGTGTTTTCTGATGAACTTGGCCAATTCATCAAAATTTGTTGTCGTATTCATCACATATGGCATCCTGAGATGAATATGAATTGACATTTTTTTAGAAATTTGTTATTTGTTAATTCACTGAGATATATAATGGTCTCCAAGGCACCAAGAGATGCCAAATGTAGAGGGAAGAACCCCATGACCCTCCTCTACAATCCCTCCAAGATATTGGAATTTTGATGTCTGGTTATGCATCCACAAATAGCACCTCCCAGGAAAGTTCTCCCCAGGCACCTAGGGTCTAAAAAGGTAAAGGTAAATGTTCCCCACACACATGCGTGCTAGTCATGTCCAACTCTAGGGGTGGTGTTCATCTCTGTATTCGAGCCAAACAGCCAGTGTTGTGCAAGTTCGTGGCCATCTGTTTTTCATTTAAGCAGAAATAGTGCCCAAGGAAGGTTTGAGTCCCATTTTTTGTAAATTTAAAGTAGTGGTATTCATGTTTACTCATTGGTGTTCATTCATTCCTTTTTCCAATAATGAAGGTGTTTACAGTATGACAAATCCAAAGAAGGGTAAATTCATCCATTTTGTGGTCTAATGCAAACTTTACAGGGTAAAGTGGGGGCCAGGAGAGCTGTATGCATCACCTTGAGCTCACTGGAGGCAGGACAGGGTAGAAATGCAATGCAATCAATCAATTCCATGCACTTGGATGAAGTCTGCTTATTTTGGCCACAGGAGTATAATGTTCTCTTTCCACTAATATATTACTCTTTACCTAGTTTATTGCCAAAGAGGCATACAAAATCATAGGAAGGGATTGTTTTTGCAAAAGTTTTCAGCACCCCCTTTCCAAGCTGTTTGCATCTCACTGCAGAAAAGGTATGAGGAAGTAATGATGTTAAGGATGGGTGAACAACATTAAAAAGTGTGGGGGAAATTTCTGAGGCTAATAATTTAAGTGCATCATTAATTTCTTATAAGAATGTAAATTCATTTTTGTGATTCATTGACAATCATGAATCATGAATCAAAATCAGAGATGGGCATAAAACAAAAAAGGAAATGTTGTTTCAACCTTTTGTTATGAAACAAAAAGGTAGAACACATTTTGTGATTAAACAAAATTAACCATTATATTTTGCTCTAGAAATGAAATGATTCATCCTAATGGCACCAAATTTGGTGGGTAGCTTCCTTTGACTCTTCCCTTTAAGCCCTCCAAATTTGGACAGGTTTGGGGTTTGGGGGTGAGTTATTATACTCCAAAGTTGGTCCCCCATGGAAAAAGAGGAAGAGGAAAAATGTTTTGCACTCAAGCCTCTCTGTGCTGTGGAATGCAAAGGAGGGGAGCTGAGGCAAGGTCTTGCTTGGAAGGATTGCTAAACTATAAAGCAATAAAACCCCAGTTTCACACTCTGAAAGAGCAAGAGAAAATTTATGGCCATGATGCCTGTGCTACCAAAGGCAAGTGAAAATAGAACAGAATAGAATCAACTCCCCTCCTTTGCATTCCACAGCACAGAGAGGCTTGAGTTATAACGACAGTTTTCCTCTTCCTCTTTTTCCATGGGGGATCCACTTTGGAGCTTAATCACTTGGCCCCCTGAACCCCAAATGTCTCCAAATTTGAAAGGCTGAGAGGTAAGAGCCCAAGGAAGTTTAATAAGAAACAAAAGGAAACAAAAGGAAAAACAAAACAAAGCAAATCACTATATTTTCATTTTGTCCCCACCTCTAATCAGAATGAATGGTACGTTGTTGCTCCAAGAGGTTTCCAAAAGCAGTTACTCAGACCTTTTTCCCTCCATTTTGCTTGTGGTGGAAGAGGGGCCTGAGGGGACCTAAGATAATAAATGAAGCCTCAGAGGGCCTCATGTGTCCACAGCACAGTAGCTTCCCCATCTTGTGTAATGGGAAAGGGGGGAATGGAGCCCAGTTGCTGTTATGATAATCACAGAGTGTCTTTATTCTCCATTTTGTCCTTATTTATCTACCTCACTCTCACCCCTCACAATGTGAGTTATTTCTGAAATGCATTCATAACTTTGCTTTGGCATTTTTGTATTTCTTTTCTTCCTTTTGCCTCTTTGCTGGACATTTAATGCCTTAAACACAGTATATTGAACTATAATGGTGTTTTCTTTTTGAGGGGGAGTTGTAAATATTGCCTTTTCTTATATTCTTATATTATATAAATCTTGACTTGTTCATATAAAATCAGCATGAAGGCTTTAATGCTCAAATTTGCACATATAGAGAGAATGCTTCATTCAGAGATGTTCCATTCAAACTCATTATATTCATTGAGTTTGAAAATCCTCTTAAATATTTATTTCAACTTTCCTTTCCATTTTTATTGAGTTTTTCTCTCTGTACAACATGCTAGCATGATGGAAATGTGACTCTTTTCCATAGTAAGCCCCTAGTGTTTTGGGTTTTATAAAGCATCTGGCATTAACACTCCATAAAAGTGAAGTTATTTTGTGTTTCATCACCAAAAATCCTGTTTTGATTACCATTTATATAGCACCCTTAGTGCATAAAGTGCTTTCAGATTCTTAACTCATTCTTCTTCACAAACATTTCTTCAAGGAAAGTCATTACTTTTTTAAACTTGGAGAAATATGAGTGGGTGAGAAATACGAAATGGTTTAGATTTTGAATTTAAGACTTCCCTAGGGTGACTCCAACCTAACTTTGAGAAGTATTATCTAAAGAGATTTTCACATGCCTAAGTTCATATGTCTCTGTTAGTCCACTGTGTACTTAGGTTTTCTCATAAGGGGCTCTCATTGAGAAATATAGTATACATCAAATAAACACATATATAAGACTAGATAAAGCTTGATGGTTGTGTATCAAAGCATCTAATGACATTTGCTGGGTATGTGTTAAGGAATGGATGTTATCCATGCTCTATGTGGTTCATCTGCTGGGAATTTGCATCTGTCCGTCACAATTTCTACATTTCCTCCTGAGCTTTCCCACATAAAGTGGACAGCAACCAGAGGAGGATTAGGAGGGCAACCAGAATGATTGGGGGACGGGAACACCTTCCTTACCATCTGAGGCTACAATAGCTAGTCCTCTTCACTCTTGAACAACGGCGCATAAGAGGTGACCTGATTGAAGTTTATAAAAGCATACACGGTGTGGACAAAATAGATAAGGAAAAACTGTTTTCCCAATCACACAAAAATAGAACTAGGGGGCACGCCATGAAACTTTTGGGTGCTAGATCTCAAAAAAATAAGAGAAAGTACTTTTTCACCCAGAGGATCACTGATCTATGGAACTCCCTGCCAGAAGAAGTGGTGACAGCTGTCAGCATTGACAGTTTAAGAAAGGTTTAGACAAGATCATGGAGAACAAGGGTATCAATGGCTATCATTATGGATGCCTACGGACAACCTCCAGGTTGGAGAGATAGGCAGGATATCTCTCAGTGCCATTTGCATGGAATTGTCAGGTGAAGAAATCTGCTTGGGAATACCCTGAAGCAAATGGTGAGCTGCTGTGTGAGATAGAATGTTGGACTGGATGGGTTGTGGCCTGTTCCAGCAAAGCTGTTCTTATGTTCTTATGTAACCCATCAGATATATGCTTACTAAAGAAAAATGTTTGGGAAACTCTGTAATTCTATGACAATGATGATGAGTTAAAAACATAAACCTTTGACTACCATTCTAAAACAGTCACAGGTTTTAGCCAAAAGCCTAAGTATAAGTTAAATAGCAATGTAATATACTGTATGTGCTGTTCCTAATATTTCTGTTTTGTTGCTCTTGTTGTTATGGTGTTGTTTCAGATATCTGCAGCTAGTTATGATATTTTTAAAATTCTGCAGCATTTTTTCCAATGCCCCAATGATGATGGCAATCACCAGTATGTGTTCCACCAAAAAGCAATTTCTATTGCCAGGGCACTACATTGTGCTAATGTTTCCTATTCTTTTTCTTCAACTCTGGCATCCCCTGGAATTGCATGGTGAATTATCCAGATATTTCTTTGTTCTGTTACTGTTTTATTTAGTATATTATGCTTAAGGTATCTGTCCATTTGCATCTAAAAATCCCACAAGATATTAGCTTGTTGGTTCGCTAAGATGATGATTTAGATATGGTAAATGGAGGCTCTGCAGGGCTAACAATCCAGGGGGGGTGACACTTTGCACCTCTGTTTCGAAACCAAAATGAAAAGGAAGCGGCTAATGTGATCTCAGGATTCGTGGGCTTTTGGAGCCTTTAGAAAGTCTCCTTGTCAACGTACCATTCTCTTCTGCCTGTTCTTCAGCATCTTTCCCTCCCCTAGTGGTTTTGAGAATGAGACTAGCTGGTTGCTTTGGGGGCAAATGGGAATTTTTGACTGTCAACATGATTGGCTTCTTGGTCGGCAGTGCATTTTCGCCTGCCCTATTCCCCTAGCCAGATTAGGCAGGGCACTTTACTTACTGGTCACAACTGGCAGGTAGTACAATTTTGGTGGTAGGTGAGTTCAAATTATACATCCCATTAAGGGAATGGGGCAGCCTTTTAATAGAAATTAATAAAACTTGAGTTATGGTTAGTTACTATTAGTGGAGATTTTAATAGGATAATAGGTGATTATCATTGTTTATGTCTGCCTTGGGGGAGTTAGTCTCCCAGGATTTGGAAATATGCTTAATAATTTTGACAGCAATTTCCAGATAGGAACTCACCTAAATGATAAAGGCCTTAAAGTCAAAGTGAGCCAGGCCATAAAGATTTTTGCACTAAGGTGGGCCCTCTCAATTTACCGTTCGCAGAATTCTTAATGATTATAATGTTCAATAAAGTTGTGGCCCAATTTAAAATCCAATCCATGGTGTTGTCTGGTTTTTTCGGGGCTGGGGATGCAAAGCCATTTCAATTGACAACAAATTGGGTTTTAGAGGTTTACTCAGATGAACTGTCAAATTTTTACAATTCTCTCTAGGAACAGAGAACTTGGAGGGAATGAATCCATACACTGATATGGCTTTCCTCCCAATGCCCCAGAAAACAGATGATTAACAGTCATTGTCGCTGGAGTCTTTAAAACACATATTAGATGGACATCTGTCAGGGATCATCTAGCTATGGATTTTCAGCATCAACAGATAATGAACAGCTGTTGTGTCAGATACCCCCTCTAACTCAATAATGCTATGAAACACAGGATCATAATGAATTTGAGCTGTATTACATGACAAATTCCTGTAATTCTGCTGCTATCATTGTTACCTTGCTACAATGTGGGAAGAAGAGTAGTCCCACTGAAGATTTTAACTAGAGATGGGCACGAAACAGAAAAATTGTGTTTCAGTTTTTCGTTTGTCGTTGAGAGGTCTGTTTCACTTCATTTCCGTTTGTCATGAAATTTTTGAAAAATTTTGTTACCATTTTTTCGTTTGTTGTTTGTCGTTTCTATCCGCTTTTTGCACATTTTTAAAGCATTTCCGTGCGCAGGCATCCCCCAACGCCCCAGACCAGAGGGAAAACACTAAAAAAATGGATGCTGGCAGAGACACAGTATAGACTAGGTATGCAGGGAGGCTGCAAAGGCAGCAGCGGGCGTTGCCCAGGGTGCAAGGCAGCCGCAGAGTGACTGCACTGCGGGGCAGGGGAGGGTACTCACTGAGAGGTACGCAGCACGCACACACACAGGGAGGCTGCAGGACTGAAGCTAGAGTCTCAGAGACAGCAATCCCACCCTAACTCCCACCAGAGACTGCAAGGAGGACTGGGGCTGCCAGACCTTTTTATGCCCTCTGTGGCTGCCAGACCTGCCCGCCCAGTCTGCAACCTGGGCATGCTATTGGTTGAACATGATCCCACATCACATGGCTTGCCTCCATTTTGTGGCTGGTGGCGACATCCATTTTAAAGGGAAAAGAAAAATACATCGCGATGGGAGAAGACAAAAACAAATGTTTTAAGGACCCCAACCCCCCTGGTAGGTATTATCAGACAATATAAATAATTATTGCTGTGTTTTTACGGATGTCCAGGGTGTTTTTTAACATTTAAAACAGCTCATTTCATTGTGTGTCGCCATTAACGGAAACGAAACGTAACAACCACAATTTTCGTGGTTCTGTTCGTTTTGTTTCATTTTCATCACAATTTTCGTTTGTTGTTTCGTTACGTAACGGAAACAACAAATTATAACGATAACAAAAAAATGTTCGTTCCGTGCCCATCTCTAATTTTAACTATTGGGTCAATTTTGACATATTTAAATAGAATGCTTAAGGTTCAATTGGCAATTTATAATTACTGATTTACTTCTTTATCTTATGTTATCTATATGCTGATTTTATTTTGTTTTTGTAGTACTTTTTATTGTCGATCATGTTAATTGTTGGCTATGTTGTGAACCACCTAGAATTTAGCTTCTGACTAGATGGGCAGTGTACATACATACATATCTATCTATCTATCTATCTGTCTGTCTGTCTGTCTGTCTGTCTGTCTGTCGGTCGGTCGGTCGGTCGGTCGGTCGGTCGGTCGGTCGGTCTGTCTGTCTGTCTATATTCCTGTTTCCTGATAAAGCAATGGCCTTTCTGGATCTATTTAAAGTTTATAATGGAAACTTTACAGGGGAAGCCATTTTAGATTGGTAATTTAAGAGTCACACACTGTATCATTTATAAACTTGGCATAAAAACACATTTCTGTAATTATTAGGGGGGAACATAATAACTCTTACTTGCAAGCACTACAAGACCCCACTGAGAACATGGCTTGGCACAAGTCCTTGAATGACCCAGCAAGCAAATCCTTCATTAAAAATGGCTAAATAGCAGCTAAAATCATGTTGCTTATTGGCTACCTGAAATGCAAAATGATGTGCTTTTATGAACATCTGCCAGCAAATAATTAGTATTTTACACCTTGGTTTTTAGGCTTGGCTTTTCAGTCTGCCTCCATGCATATTCAGGAATGTTGAGAAATAAGTGTAGTATAGCAATGAAGAAGAAGAAGAAGAAGAAGAAGAAGAAGAAGAAGAAGAAGAAGAAGAAGAAGAAGAAGAAGAAGAAGAAGAAGAAGAAGAAATTTTGATCTTACTAATGATGAATTCATAGTCTAAAGATAACAACAAGAATAACTATACTGGATCAGCTTATAAATTTTAAAAATGTCAGTAGTTTCAGGAGCTGGGGCAAGACTGGAGACCCCCCCCCCCCCAAAAAAAGATAATGAGTTCAACAGACAAAAGCAGATGGTGTAACAGCAGGTGAAATAGGTGCAACAGTCACTGTTTCAGCCTCCGGCTATCAAAATGGAAGAAACTGTCTTCATTATGCCTTTATATTCTCAGTCCAGTGGTCTTAAACTCATTTCTCACCTTCTGGTTCTCAGAAGTAGCAGCTGTGTTGCAGGAATTCATTGTAAATTGTAATATCACCTCCTCTCTTAAAGTCAAAGTTGCAAACATTTTGCTCAGTCAGAGGCTGACAGGAAATTTGGCCACCTGAATGGCTTCTCTGTAAAACAAAACAACTCCTGTGGTGCATGTTATTGTTTTCTTTGTGCTGGCAACATACTAGTAAATATACGGGCTAAAAATGGTAGAGCCTGTGGGACTAGACAGCTGAGGTGTCTCTATTCAGACATCTTGGAGTGGATTAGAGAAGTCCTGCATACTCCTTCCTCAGAGCCCTTAAGAGACTCTTCACATACATCACATTCAATTTCTAGTGTAAATAAATGCGTGTTTTTTTTGTTTCTTTTAGAATTGATCTCATGAGCCAAGATGATATTTCATTTCAGCTGGATGGAGATTACTCAGATGGAGAACTCTCACAGAAGGTAGTGTTCTTTCTTATTGGAAAATCTGAAAAATAAAATATGAGGACAAAAAAATTTTTATGGGAGAAAATCCCCAAATACACATAAGATACAGGTTGCTTCCTGTGAAGCTGTTTGGATGAACAGCGAAACGTTTCTATCTCTCAAAAAAGAAGTCCAGTAGCCATGACTCAACTCCCAGTTGCTTCCTGTCTTCCTATCAGGAACAGCAAAAACAGAGGAAGTTCATCTTGATTGCTTCAACATCTTCTCAAACCAAAGGACACAACATTTTCTCTGCCTTCATTCTTCTTTGTCAAGATCTCTTTTAACTGTAGATGATACTGTTTTTGACTTGGTGATGTCAGCATCCAAAGAGTCAGACTTCTCTACATTTGTTGGCTTACTGCTGAATTCACTACTATCTAAATAACAAACACATACAAAGTTTTTGGAAACTTCAGGCCACAACTTTACTGATTACAGTGGCAGTTATTCTGGCCAGGCATTAGGTTGGATCCTACCATCAAGGAACCCAAGTGCCCCTTGATATGCAACTGTCTCCCTGAGGGACTCCTGCAGTCAGACTACCTGACACCATGTGGACATAAGCCACTTGGTGATTCCTCTGCCATCCAAAGGGTGGGGGTAAATGCACCCCCAGGTGAGATAATCTGTGGCCTGGTCCTGTTCCCACCAATTTATCTTCTTCCAAGACTTGCAGGTTCCTGCCGGCTACTTGCATCCATCCCAATACCTGACAAAATGTCAACAACATGTTATGATAACTATATTCATCATCAAGCTGCCCCCCATCACACTAATATATATTTCCTGATCCATCATGGACAGTTCTGAATCCATTGTTGTTGTTGTTGTTGTTGTTGTTGTTGTTGTTGTTGTTGTTGTTGTTGTTGTTGTTGTTGTTGTTGGTGGTGGTGGTGGTGGTGGTGGTGGTAGCGGTGGTGGTGATGGTTTGACATATATCATCTAGGGATGGGCGCAACATGAAAATATAGTGTTTCATTTTGTTATTAATGAATCTTGAAAATAATTTTTGGAATGAAATGAAGCAATACGAAATGATTTGTTATGATATAAAATGGCTCTCCTAGGTCCTAGGCACACCAAATTTGGTGGGCAGCTTCCTTGGACTTTCATTGACCGCAACAAATGAAGGTATTTTGTCAGATTCTGTGGCACTATGAGATATTAGAGATGAGCACAAAATAAAAAAATAAAACACTGTTTTGTTGTTTTGTTATGTAACAAATTGTTTCATTATTAAATGAAATGGTAGAATGTGTTTAGTGACAAAACAAAATGAACTACCATTTTTTTTGCTCTGGAAACAAAATGATTCACCCTAGAGGCATCAAACTTGGTGGGTAGCTTCACTGGACTCTTCCCTGTAAGCTCTCCAAATTTGGAGAGGTTTGGGGTTCAGGGGGCCAAGTTATTAACTCCAAAGTGGGTCCTCCATGGAAAAAAAGGAAGAGGCTTTTGTGTTGCTGTCTTAAGAAATATCCCAATGGACGGAATGTTTAACAGGTTGTGAATGGATACAAAAATTACTAGGGAACAAAGACATTATTGTGGAATGTCCTCTTACTTTAATTGCGAAATTGTGAAATTGTGATGATAATACAGTGGTCAATAAAATGCACAACCCCACTGTTGGTACAGTAAATCTTAGTATTGGTCAATTAAAGGCTTAAAGAGCATTTTCTTGCAATGGCTGTCAGGCCAAGTCTAGATTGTTTTGAAATGGATCGTTTGAGTGGTATCATCCTATACTCCTAAAGACTCATGAAAAATAATGATCAAAAATATGGATCCCCCCAAGGCTTTTGAGAAAACAGAGAAGGGGGAAGTAGTGGGCCTGCAATAATTTGGTGAGAGATGATAGCATTTGATTAAAGCAATGGGGAAGGAGAAGAATGCTAACTTCAGGGGAGGATGAGTGTTTTCTACAGCATGTTAACTCTGGATATAAGATTAAACCAGGCATATTATGACTTGTACTGAAATAAATGTAGTGGGGTAAAATGACATTTCATCATCATGTGTGTGTGTGTGTTGTGTCATTACAGTCATGACCGACACTTTGTGACCGCATGAACATGGAGTTTTCTTGGCAGGAATACTGGAGTGGTTTGCCAGTTCCTACTACAGGCGCCTACAGCACCTGGTATTCCCTGGTAGTCTCCCATCCAAGTACTAACCAGGGCAGGCCCTGCTTAGCTTCCAAAATCAGGCGAGATCGGAATGTGCTTAGGGCATCAAGGCAGCTTTTTCATCATCATATTTAACAGCAAACCAGGTCAAACGAACATGATTGGAGTATCCCAAAGATGCCACTTTAGTGGCTGCCAATTAGACCATCATTCATGCTGCACTTTTCTCCTCAGACATTCTCCTGAAATCCTGGCTTACTTGTCTTTAAAGGGAAGGAATTCTGCAGTTCTTCTGGAAGTAGTATTTATGTCCAGAATTCTCACAGAACTCTATGAACATGCACCATGCCCAGATATAAAAACACTGCCCAAAGAAGAATTTTGATATTTACATATGTCCAAATACTTTGGACATACCTTTTTTACAGTGTTTTATCACTCAAAATTCTCTGTTAACACATTATAGGGTATAGTATTGTACACTCCTGTATAAGAGTCGAATGGGATGGATGATGTTTGTTCATCCCAAACTCTAGCATAGTGTGGAAAGAAGACTACTGCAGCTTCTTCTGTCTCTTCGGGATCTAGGCTCTGGAGACAAGGTTTTGGGCTAGGCATAGAATGCTTCTCTTTCCATTAATCTGCTGTGTGGCCGATCTGGAATCCTGTCAATTGGAGTGGATGAAGGATGGGGTAGATAATGGAACTTGGGGAAACATTGATGGAAGGAACCATAGTTGCTGCATTGGATGTTTAGAGCATGGTCTCTTGGACCATTTGATAGACTAGGACTCACTCTTTTTTTTTAGAGCCATAGAAAAATATACTACCACAAATTAACCATATCAAAATTATAGCCTTGTCCCCTGATGTCAACACAAAGAGACCATGCATTTCAGAAGGCACAACTTTATGCAGAGCTCTCAAATCATAGCTCTCTGTTCCTGGAGCAACCACCACAGAACTCTCCTCCCAGGTGGGAGAATTCTGTTTCGGGGGAAATTCAACACATGGGCAGCTTGTGGAATGGGATGGATACATTACCAATTTCATGAGCCATCACTGGTTCAACAACGGAGGTACTGTAGCCTTGTTATGGTAGGCTCATGGAAGAGTCTGGTTACACAACCCTCCCATCCTCTAGATTGTCCACAAAATGTGTGTGTTGGGGAGTGGGGAGAGATCTAGAGTAGCCCAGGAGATGCTGTGCATGTTTTCCTTCCATTATAAGCACCGAGAGTGATATAGTGGGAGGTGTGGGAAAATGAAGGAAGGAAGGACTTTCCTCTCTTCAGCTTTGCTGGTATGACCAGGGCAGAATTCAGAGAATGTCAGAACATGCCAACCTCAGAGTCCATCAATTTTGCAATAGAGATGTCCACATTTGAACCACTTGTTGACTGTACACTCGGGTTGCTGATTTGGTGATGCCACTGATACCATTAAGTGGGGTAAATCAAATAGCACAAATTAATATATTATAGCCTTGTCATCTGATGCTGACACAAATAGACCATACATATCAGAAGACACAGCTCATGCATTCACCCTACTGAGACCTCAAGTGCAGAGAAATCAAATTGGCAGGAGATTAAGTGGTTTGCCTGTAGCTATCACTAATGCTTTAATTGATCTATGAGAGGCTCATTCAGACATGCAGCCTGTCACTCAATACTTCAATGATCTGGCTTTGAACATACGTGTGTTAACCCTGAAATTTCCAGTCTTCCATGGGAGTCCAGATTGCAACCACACTGATTCAATCCAAGCTGGCTCTGGAAGCTAGAAAATATCCAAAACTTGACACAAGAATCTTAGCATCTAGAATCTAACTTTTGTATTTAGCCTGCTTCCGTAGTGTACCAGTTTCAGCCCCCTCCCTCTGCATGTTCTTCAGAATACCATTTGTTTTTACAAATCACATTACTTGTTTGCATCTCCTACTTTATGGTCATGCTAGAAATATGGTGTGTGGCTGACAAATTGAAAGTGTACTACTTGTGGTTTTATTTAGTGTTGTGCCTTGCTGATCTTTCCCCTCTTTCTAAATATAGAAAGTTTAAATCAAAACTGAACTATGCCTTTTAATACAAGCAAATGTCATAGAGCTGTAGGACAAAGAATTTACAGCTCACTTTATTTAGATGCTTCCATCCACTTTACAGCTAACAGCTGCTATAAAAGGTAATGAAATAAGAAGCTGGAAGGTAAATTTTGTCTCATACCCTTTCTTTTCATACATTTTATGCATAGCAGCTTTTTCTTTTGTTTGCTTCCAAACTGTGTATATATTTTCTCATATAAATTTGGTAACTTGCAAATTCAAATTCAAATTTGAGAATTCAGCATAATGTCTCACAAAGAACTCACTTCACCAGTCACATTATAGGCTTGCTAGTCCTGAAAATAGAAATGTTTTGCTGAAAAGTTAGCACTTTTGGAGCTGTGCAGAGTAAAGAAACGAAGAGGCATGTCCAATGAAAGTTTTGCACAACAAATAATTGGGATTTTTTAAAAAAATCTGACAGACAGGGACAGAATGACATTCCTAAACATAACAGTATGTATGTATGTATGTATGTATGTATGTATGTATGTATGTATGTATGTATGTAAGATGCTCAGAAGGAATTAGACATAATTAATCTCATTTTAATCCCATTTAGAAGCAGAGCTGTAATGAGCAAGTTCAGCAGCTAGAGCAACCACCATAGTTTCTCATCCATGAGGCTCTCATGCATACAGTAGTCATAAACCTCCCAAGAAAATGGAGGAAGAGAATGTGGTGCTCCCCCAGTTAAGAAGCAAATGAAAGTCAATATTTTCATATGAACAGAAAGATAATATGGCTATGAGGTACTGCTGTTCAATATCCCAATATTCATGAGTAGCTATTGGTAACAATAGCTAAAAGGAACAGTAGAAGGGCTACACTTTTCCGTGATGAACCATGCCTGTCTTTAAGAGGGGGGCTCAGCAGGGGCAACCAGCTTTTGTTTGTTTGTTTGTTTGTTCGTTCATTCATTCATTCATTCATTCATTCATTCATTCATTCATTCATTCATTCATTCGTTTATTCATTTATTCTTTCGTTCATTCGTTCATTCATTCATTCATTGTTTTATTTATATTTTGAAAGATATAAGAACATAAGAACAGCCTTGCTGGAACAGGCCACAGCCCATCCAGTCCAACATTCTATCTCACACAGCAGCTCACCATTTGCTTCAGGGTATTCCCAAGCAGATGTCTTCACCTGCTTAAGATTCCCTGCAACTGGCATTGAGAGATATCCTGCCTATCTCTCCAACCCAGAGGTTGTCCTTAGGCATCCATAATGATAGCCATTGATACCCTTGTTCTCCATGAACTTGTCTAATCCTTTCTTAAAGCTGTCAGTGCTGACAGCTGTCACCACTTCTTCTGGCAGGGAGTTCCATAGACCAGTGATCCTCTGGGTAAAAAAGTACTTTTAATTTTTTTATCCCCCCGCCCAACACCATCCAACTGGCCCACAGGCCAGTTTGGTGATTTTTTTTATTCATTTATTTTTTTATTTTTTTAAATCTAGCACTGACCAACTGGCCCATGGGCTGGGTCAGCACTTTTTTTAGATTTCATTTCTTTAATTTTTTTAAATCTAGCAACCGACCAGCTAGCCTGCAGGCCAGGTTGGCACATTTTATTTTTATTTTTATTTTACTTTTTCCCCCCCTAGCACTGACTAGCTGGCTTGCAGGCTGGGTCGGTGCTTTTTATTTTTATTTTTTTATTTTATTGTTCCCTAGTGCTGACTAGCTGACCTGCAGACCAGGTTGGTGCTTTTTATTGTTTTATTGTCTAGCACCAACCAGCTGGCCCTTGGGCCAGGCAGCATTTTTTTTAAAAAAAATCTAGTCCAACCAGGTGGCCCGCAGGGTGGCTGGCACTTATTTTTATTATTTATTTTGACAAGCTCTGAGATTGAAACTTGTCAAAATAAATAATAAATGAAAATGTAACAGAGAAAAACAAAAAGTTTTTTTTAAAGGGCACTTTGTTTTTTGTTTCATTCTGAAATGAAATGAAAACCAAAAAATGAAACAAAAAAATTAATTCTGTGTCCATCTCTATCTGTGACCACAATGGTACTGCATATTTATGGGTATTCAAGAGCAACCATAGAGTTTGCTGCGTCTAAGTGATAAAGTATTGAATGAATACTATTTATGTGCCTGCTCATGCTACAGATTGTGAAGTAAACATGTTATTGGCTGCTCATCATTTAGCCACAATTAGCCATGAATCCTCTTGAATGTACATGAATACTCAACAGGATTTAGACTAAAGAGTTTTTCTCTCCCCCCCCCCCCTCAATGTTTTTGCAATTTATGTAAAATGCATCCAGGCTATATCAATCTATCTAAAAATCACTGCCTTTTCCCTCTGAGAAACAAAGCACACATTTACACAGAAGGGACAGAAAATCAGCTGACTGTATTTTGTTTTCATTTAAGAATGAATGGTACTGGATCTTGAAAGGCAGTATGACAATATTTGTCAACATGCATAAAACCATCAAGTCAGCTGGCACCAGAAAATACCAACTTCTTGCATGGCAAAGAGTGGGGAAAGTAATTCTTTATCCTTGAGTGACAGGAGACCAGCAGGGATTTATATCTCTAGTGGGAACAACCAGCTAAAACAGCATCTTCAGCAACCTGTGGTGTCAGGAATATATATTTGTTGGAGAAACCACAAAGAAATTGTTCTGGAAGACCAAGAGATAAGATGTCATCTTTATTCCTTTGTCCAGACAGAGGTAAGGGGAAACTACTTCTGAGCATAAAATAATAGGAAGAAATTTGCAGGGAGGGAGACAGAACAAAGAATGTTTTGACTCTTGCCTGGAGCAGAAGCCTGGGCTTGACTTTGAGTCAGATGAGCATCATTCAAGGAGAGGTACTAGGGAGAACATAATATGACCAGGAACCAAAACCAGAAGCTACAATCCCCCAAACAACTACTACTGGTGGGGCTAGCCAAAAAATAAAATAGATGTGTGGCATAACAAACTACCATGAGGGGATATTCTGAAAAGCTCCTCTGAAAAATCTCTGTTTCTGGCACACTTCCACCTGTGGGCCATTCCATGGGGAGGCCCAAGAAGACCCAGTTCCTAGTTGTAGATTTCCAGGCATCCCTCAGGGTGGCCACCAATGAGTTATGAGCTTGGGAGAAGTAGTGACATGGGTAGATGTTCTCAGGGAAAGGTGCTCCCACAAGTAAGTAAGTAAGTAAGTAAGTAAGTAAGTAAGTAAGAAAGAAAGAAAGAAAGAAAGAAAGAAAGAAAGAAAGAAAGAAAGAAAGAAAGAAAGAAAGAAAGAAGTTTACTGCCATAATGTTTCCATGTTAAAATAGCCATTCATAAAACTATATATTGAGTCAAGTTGTACATATTTCTATCATTGAACAGATTTTTTTTATCAAATCATCCTGGAAATCTGCTGTTCCTGCAAAGGCACTATACAACCTATATATATATATATTCTTTTGTATTCTTCCTTATGAGACTCTTGTTATTTATGAGCAAAACAATATTCAGTACATTTGCATCATATTCATCCCATAGACAGCCCCTTCCTTTTTTGATTCATCACATTAAGGGCCAAAATCTTCTTTAGGGACATTGTGTAAGGGCAATACTGACAACTCCTTTTCATAAGAACATAAGAACATAAGAAGAGCCATGCTGGATCAGGCCAATGGCCCATCTAGTCCAGTTTCCTGTACCTCACAGCGGCTCCACCAGATGCATTTGGGAGCGCATGAGACTAGATATCTGTCTCCTGATATCACTCCCCTGCATCTGGCCCTTGAAGTACCCTGGTTTAAATCCTGGAGATTACACATCTCCATCATGGTTTGTAACCTGTGATGGACTTTTCCTCCAGGAATCTGTCCAATCGCCTTTTGAAGGCATCCAGGCCAGATGCCATCACCACATCCTGTGGCATGGAGTTCCATAGACTTACAACGCGCTGGGTGAAAAAATATTTTCTTTTGTCAGTTCTTACTCTCCCAGCCCTCAATTTGAGTGTATGTCCCCTAGTTCTGGCATTTTGGGAGAGAGAGAAGAGCTTCCCACTATCCACTTTACTCATACCCTGCATTATTTTGTATGTCTCAATCATATCCCCCCTCAAGCGCCTTTTTTCCAGACTAAAGAGGCCCAAATGTTTTAGCCTTTCTTCATAAGGGAGGTGCCCCAGGCCAGTAATCATTTTAGTGGCTCTCTTCTGCACCTTTTCCAGTTCCAGTTCCTCTTTCTTTCCCTTCTGTTCACCATCTGCTGTGTTATTGGGTGTGTTGTCCTTCACTCAAACAGGGGATGCAGGGCGGTCTGGCAAACAGTCTCCCAGCCAGATAGAATTGATTGACAATAGAGTAAGGCAATAGGATTGTACAGTCACACACCCCCCACCATTTTCCGGTTCAGGTACTGTGGTCCCACTATATCGTGGGATCGCAGTACCCGCCCTGGATCCAGATGATTAGCACTGGGGTGGGGGAGAAAAACCTTTATTCCCCCACCCCAGTGCCAATGAGTTGGAGCCTGGGGTGTGAGGAAGAGGGGGAAGGTTTAAAAGCCTAGGATTTTAAAACCTCCCCCCTTCCCTAAGCCACGGATCCGATCACCCATCGCTGCCAGCCCACATGGGGTCGCGCGGGCGGGAGGTGGGGGGCAATTGCATCACCCCACGCCACCGGCTCACGCTCCTCCGAGATGCCTCGGGGGCGGGGGCGATCTTATCTCCATTGAAATGTATTTGCTCAATGCATTTCAATGGAGAATTTTCCCCATTGGAATGCATTGAGCCAATGTATTCCAGTGGGGACCTAGATGCCCTAAGCACATCTGATCTCGCCTGATTTCAGAAGCTAAGCAGGGTCAGCCCGGGTTAGTACTTGGTTGGGAGACCACCAGGGAATACCAGGTGCTGTAGGCACCTGGGGTAGGAACTGGCAAACCATTCCAGTATTCCTGTCAAGAAAACTCCATGGACATGGAGTCATGAAGAGTCGGTCATGAGTGTAACAACACAACACACACACACATTCCAAAGGGGAGAAGTCTCGGGCCGGCATGGGGCAGGCTGCGGGGGGTGATTGCATCGCCCCACACAGCCAGCCCATGCTCCTCCGTGATGCCTTGGGGCTGCACGGGTGGGCAGCGGGGGGCGATCGCATCGCCCCACACTGCCGGCCCATGCTCCTCCAAGAAGCCTCGGGGCTGCGCAGGCAGAGGCGGGTGGTGATCGCATCGCCCTACGCCACCAGCCTGCACTCCTCCGAGAAGCCTCTGGGCTCCGCGGGCGGGTGGCAGGGGGTGATCGTATCTCCATTGAAATGTATTGGCTCAATGCATTTCAATGGAGAAATTTTCCCCCATTGGAATGCATTGAGCAAATGTATTCCAATGGGGAAATTTTTCTCCATTGAAATGCATTGAGCCAATGCATTTCAATGGAGACAGCCCCGGACGAGAAGTCTCGGGGCAGCGCTGGGCGGGTGGCGGCCGGAGGTCATATCCCCCTGCCGCCGCCAGCGCGCACTGGTCTGAGAAGTCTTGGGGTGCCGCAGGCGGGTGGCGGCAGGAGGTCAGATCCTCCAAAGCCGCCCTCGTGCACTGTCCCAAAACTTCTCAGATTGGTGTGTGCCGGCGGCGGCAGGGTGATCTGATCGCCCACCGCCCCCCAGGCCCCACCCGACCCACATCCACAGATCGCAGATTTTCAGTCATCACGGGTCCGGTGGGTCCCTAACCCCCACGATAGGCGGGGGGGGGTACTGTATTAGTTGAATGTAGGTTAATACCATTGCTTGAAACCAGGCTTCCTGTAGATATGCTCAGAAGCTCTTGAATCAGTCCATAGCCACAACATTTGAACTGTAAGGAACTCTGGAAGTTGAGTCATGGCAACTAGACTTCTTTTCCTTGAGAGATTGAAATGTTTCACTGCTCATCCAAACAGCTTCATCACTCTGAAAAAAGCTAGCTGCAAGCCCTCCATTTTATAGCTCATTTTGACCTCTTGTCACCCTGGTCTGAAATAGGCTCATAAGATGAACAATGGCCTGAACAAGCTTGTTAGATAGGCAACAGTCTCAATAGCCTAAGGTGAACAATGGCCTAAAGTACTGAAACCCATAAAGTATGGGTCATTAGCTCTGGTTTTGGTGGTGAAGGGATGAAGTATTTTTGATTTGTCTAGGTACTGTTGAAATCACAGCCTGATAGACTGTGCCTGAGCCCCCCCAACTCCGTTGAGAGAGGGGTTTTCAATGCTCACATTAATGGATTCCCTGACCCCCCTCTCTCAAACCACCTATCTCCTGTGTCTAACATGTCTAATGAGCCTATTCAGGCCATTGTTGATTTGATGAGCCTATTTCAGACCAGAGTGACAAGAGGTCAAAGTGAGCTATAAAATGGAAGACTTGCAATTAGCTTCTTTCAGACTGATGATGATGTTCGGATGAGCAGAAAAATGTTTCAATCTCTCAAGGAAAAGAAGTCCAGTTGCCATGACTCAACTTCCAGATAAACTCACCTGGATGATTAAGAATCTTCACAGACATGTACAGAACTCATTTTACCACCAAATCAGCATCCTCAGGCCAACATGTAAGGAGAGAAAGAATACAAGGGGATTGCGAAACAGGAGGAGCTAAAAGTCCTAAGTCAAAGTCCTGCCACTCTACAGCTTCCCCAGCTCTCAAAAAATGGGTTACACAGGATCCTGGAAGCATGGAAGCCTTCAGTCCACTCGTCGTAGCCTTTGTTGCAGATTTGTGTGTTCTTGGAACTTCCAGTGGGACTTACCTTGTCACAGTCTTCTCAAAGCCAGAGGGACAAGAGTTATTTAACATAATCCATAGGATGAAAAAATAAGAACAACTTAATTGTTTGAAATGGTTATGTTAGTGCTACTCCATTTTCACACCTGGTATTCCTTACTCAGTCAAATATTAGACATAATTTGAATGTGAATAAATATTTTCCCAATTATTTCACTGCCCCTCAAAGCAACAGGTTTTTAAATGGTTGTTGATAGTTTTGCTTTTTTATGATTTCAAATAACACTATTTGATTAATACAGATACCCAAAGACAATACTCATGAGCCAAAAGATTGAGTACAACTTCCAAGTTTAAAATTCATCTCCAGTAATATCCCTTAATTACTGACTATCAAGTGGAATTAGCTTGGATTCCAAAGTAATAATTACAACTAAATAATGCATCTTAATGTTTCACTGCAGAGAAACTAAAAATGAATATTGAGAAATAAGAATTATTTAAATTATTTAACTCTAAATAAATATTGATACATATTACACAGTAGATTGATATATATATATATATATATATATAGAGAGAGAGAGAGAGATTGAAATCAGTGGAACGTATGTTACTCATTAGTTACTTAAAGACCTGTTTATTTTAATGAGTCTATCCTAAGTATGTCATAAACTGGCTCTAATCCATAGTAATATGAGTGCTGGTCTGATCATTTATCTTTGTCAGGTAAACGAGTTCTACTGAATGGCTAATGATCTCCTAAGTGGCATAACGGACCAGATTTCTCTTGAATGCTCTGAATTGCAAAGCTGAACAGTGACCAGAGAAGTTATTCCATCTCTGCAATAAAGAGAGACCTTCAGATATAAGAGTAAAGAAACATTAATTTAAAAACAGAGACCAAAAATGAGAGAGAGAGGGGGGAGAGCTGAAGGTACCAAAATGGAAGGCAGATACCTTTCTTGGAGGATATAGTGTACAATACTTAGCCTTCTGCTTGCGGAAGGGTGCTTGTGCAGCTTTCTCTATCTATGTCCAACTGATAAATACATCAGTGAAATAAGCATAATTAAGCACCAGGAATCTTTTGAAGATGACATTTGAGAAGTCAAACCTTTAATTACAGTACTGTCACCATGACTACCCTTGAGGAAAGTAGGAAGTGTATAGTATGTGTGTGACAAAAATTTGGATTGTCCTGCAGGGATTGTAGAACTAAATAACCAGAGGATAACTACAAGACTAATAAAACTAAAGAATTTTTCCAGATTCAGCAATTCTCATGGCTTGGATCCAGTTGCAATAGATTATGCAGCTCAGTGGAATGGACCTCTCTTTCTCTCTGCTTTATTTATTTATTTATTTATTTATTTATTTATTTATTTATTTATTTATTTATTTAAATAAATAAATAAATAAATAAATAAATAAATAAATAAATAAATAAATAAATAAGGAAGACTCTGCTTTCAGGCTTAAAATATATATTTCCACATTTTACAGGATGATGACAGAGTGAGAAAGAAGACAGATCAAGTTAACATTTACTTGCTATAAATGGGGAGGCAACTCGTTATAGAAATTCAGTCTACAGGTGACACCCCACTATCACTGCCAGCAGTAATTCATACTTAGGATACATATGTTACTATACACAAAGAAAACAGTAAGCAGACACATAATACCTTGGACTTGCTGTAGAAAGCAGAACAGCTTCACAAACCAGTTCTAGCTATATTTCTAAAGAAGCCACACACATTCAAAAAGTACAAGATGCAGATACACTTTAAATCTACCACATAAGATGATTGGTATGACTACTACAAGATGTTAAGATGTTACTTCTGAACTGTTCCTGGAATTATTGTAGTATATTTTCCACTGGAAACATTCCAGAATCAGAACCATTCTTCCTAAAGTTGTACTTGCCATAGAAGAGGAAAGGGACAATAAATCCTCCTTAAGAATAGCCACTGTACATTCTCTGCTTGGGTTAAGAGCACAAATGGAGACTTCAAAAATTCAGAAAAGCAGGATTTGGAGGTAGAATTTCAGGTTCTAATAATATCAGTAAAAAAAGGGGGGGAGCTAAAACTGGATGGGGAAAACCCAGTATACCACATTCTTTTCTTTGGAGACATAACATGGATACATGTCATCAACTATTACTATGTTATAGTTGGAGTCACTACATAACCATTCTATAGTCCTATGCATCCCCACTGTTCACAGAACTGCCAAGAATCTCATTTGCAGTGTGAGTGATAGCTTGGCTTCCACACCTCACTTGGTTCAGGGTTATACGTTTAGAGTTAGGGTTAGGGTTAGGGTTAAGTTCCCAATTGAGGGAACCTCACCCAAGGGCTAGCTCCACCAGAGGCTTTTCTGATGAGTGGAGCTTCTTTGCCCTCCCGGACAAAATAGCACAATATGCTTTTCGTGCTTCTTACAGCCCAGGAAGGGAGGGGGAGAAGCACTGTATATAACAGGGATTCTCCCCAGCTTCAGTCTCTTTTGAGGTGATCATCACTAGAGATGGGCACGACTTGAAAAAAAATTTTTTCGAGTTGTCGTTAGTCGGGCCAGTCCCATTTCGGGTCGTTTCCGGTTTTCGCGAAAATTCGCAAAAATTAGTCGGTTCGTTTTTTCATTTTTTCGTTGTCGTTATTACTGGTTTTTTTGGGGGGGTAGCGGGCTCCTGGAGGCACCTCTGTGGGGTGGGTGCCTCCTCTGGCCCGCTATAAAGGGAAAGTGGGCTCCTGGAGGCACCCGTGGGTGCCTCCTGCCACTAGGAAGGGGAAGCAGGCTCCAAGAGACACCCCTCTACATGGGGGTCTCCCTTCCTCACCTGCTGCTGCTGCAAAATGCTATGCAATAGCCATATGGATATTGCATAACATAATGTGCAGACAGTGAGACCAGTGTGAGAGTGATAGGGTCATACCCGCCCTTCACAAGGCTCTGGCACCACCATGTCTCACACAGAAGGGAATTGTACTTGCTGCGTGTAGTGCAATGCAAGCAAGTAGATCTGGCTTTAAGGTGGCTTAGTGCAAGAGCTAGGGTTAGGCTAGTGACGGGTAAGGTTACGGTGGGCTAGTGGGTTGCACCTCTGGGTGCCTCTCTGACCCACTAAGAAGACAGTCTGTGACGTATGGGTACAGAGTCAAGGGTTAGGGTTAGGGCTAGGGCAGGTTTTAGGGGGCTTTTTGGCACATCCCAGAAGTCTCCATGGCCAAGTGGCCATGCGACTGGTGGGATGGCTCCAGAAATTTGCATGGTTGTCCACTCCCACATGGCTGGCCACTTGGCCAGCCCATCATTGCGCACTGCGCAGGTGTAAATAAAATAAAATAAAATAAAATCAATGGAGGACAGAGGAGGAGAGGAGAGACATTTTGTTGCAAGAAAAAACCCACTGCTACTGTGAAAAATCTGGCAGTTTATAAATTTTCGCGTGTTTCTGTTGTGCTTGTGTGTTTTTGGACCACGATTTCAAAAACAATATTGCGTTCGCCGCCCCATTTTGGATCCCCCGCCCGCACCGCATGGCATGGCGATGGCGACTCGCGAGTCCGGCTGCCCAGGACGGGGAGGAGGCGGGACCCCCCCCCTCCAGAAACCACCCCTCCGGTAGGTGCCCTGCGCCCTTAGTCAAGCAGGCATTTTTCCGCCTGCTTTTTTGGCCTGGGAATGGGTGGGGGGAGAGTTTAAAAGTTTTTTCCTGTGCCGTCCGTGCCGCTTGCTTGCGCTTTAATTGCGGCGGCCGGCGGCCGGCGAGACTGGGCTTTTTGCTGGCTGCGAGCCTGCGGCGAGTCCCACCAGAGCAGCCGAGGACGGGGGATGAGGGGGGAGGCCGGGGACCTCCAGAAACAACCCCTCTGGTAGGTGCCCTGAGGCACGGCAGGCATTTTCCCGCCTGCTTTTCGGCCGGGAACCGGGTTTTTTTAACTTTTAAAAACTTTTTTTCTGTGCCGCGTGTGGCATCGCGCGATCTCGCGATGCAAGTAACGAGCACGACAAATCAGACCAAAATTGTTCGTTCGTCGGTTCGAGCTCGAAGTCTGGGGGAGTAATTCCCGTTACCGTTTCCGTAGAGTAACGGAACCGAGTAACGGAAACGGAAACGGGAATACCGCTAAGTCGTGCCCATCTCTAATCATCACACCTGCCCACTGTGGTGTTTACCTGTTGTAATGAATAATTCATGAGAATTGTCTTTAATGAATGGTGGGTTTGTAGACCAATGAGAGAGTCTGGGGAGTGGCCTGAGGGGATTTAAAGCTCTGCTCAGCACTGATTTATTTAGATAGGGATTCTGATAAACTCTGAGAGAGTCAGATTGGGTCAGTTAGGGATAGATAGGGACTACACTTACTGGAGAAAAGAGAGAGAGAGAGAAGAGATAGGACTAGGGATGGGCACAAAATGGAAAAATAGTGTTTTGTTTCATTACATTTCATCCCCCCCCCTCATTTCATTTTGTATGTTAAGTAACAAATATTTTATTTATTTATTTTTTGGTTATGCAATGAAATGAATCCCCCACCGCACCAGCCCTCTACCTTGTGTGGTGGGGGATTCAAAAGCCTCCTTGCCGCCATCTCCCAGCTGATTTTTGAGAGCTCGGGCTGTCAAAAAATCCCAGCTGGGAGGTGGGCAGCTAGGGAGAATGGAGCAGCCAGAAAGAAGTAAGTCCCCTGCCTGACCTCCTTTCTCCCCTGCAACCCCTTCCTCCCAGGGGGTGCTTTGGACAGGGAGTGCTGTGGGCAGTGGGAGCAGCCACCACTGCCGCTATCACTCCCTGTCCAAAATACCCCCTGGGAGGAGGAGAAAGGAGCAGGGGTGGTGGAGAAGCTTTTGAATCCCCCAATGCACTAGTGCTCTCACTGGTGTGGTGGGGGACTTTTAAAAAGCTCTAGCCCACCACCCAGGTGGTGGACTGAACCTTTTTTAAAAATCACCTGCCTGCAACACCGAGAGGCTCGCTGTTGGGGGGGGGGGCATTTTAAACTGGCTCCAGCCTCTGACAGCTTGGCTAGAGAGTGTTTGAAATGGCCCAAGGATTCCCTTACCAGAGGAGTCTGTCCGGTAAGGGAATCCCCCAGCAGGGGGCTGAGAGAGTAGTGCTGAAATCAGCGCTGCCCTCAGCCCCCTGCAGTAGCATCCCCCACTGCCTCCAAGCTGGGTTTTTTGACAGCTTGAGCTGTGAAAATCAGCTGGGAGGCAGTGGTGTGAACCAGGAAACAGGCACCCAATTGTAGCCCCTGGATCTGGTGATGGCTTCCCAGTTCAGAGGAACTGACCCGAAGACATCATTTCATTTTCGGGTCAGATGACACATTGTGTTTCATTTTTGTTTTATAACATTTGACACCTTATGAAACAGTGTGTCGTTTTTCGTAAAGTGCCCACCCCTAGATAGGTCTTTTAGAGCCTCTGTGAGGAAAATTAAGTGTCTAGAGTTTGTAAACTTAGGTAAATCCATTGTGCATATATTCAACTTCATCAGTAACTGAACTTAAGTGGGTTTGAACTGTATTCTTTTTTTTGTACTTCACCATGTTACCCTTTATGCTTTTGCTTCTACTTTGTTATAAATAAACATATTTTATTTTTATTCAACTTAAAAACAGTCTGAAGGCTTTATTTACTAGTGAAGCTAGTTAGTGGCAGCGAAAGAGGAAAAAAAAAATAGAAGTGGTGATTATCAATAGCCTGTGAAAAGACCAGGGACAAGCACGTTAATACCACACCCACCCTTTTCTAGCACTAGTGTGAGTATAACCAGTCGCTTCCATGAGCCAGATAGGAACTTTTGCCCTGTTCCCAGAATTGGCCTATCGGTGAACTGGGATTTTTTACCTACCCCTCATTGGTGCTTGGAAGTGCATTGGCTAGGTTATCATGATACTGGTCACACTGGCAGGTAGTGCAGAAATCACAAGCAATTGGTGAGTTCTAATAGGAGATGAATCTGGTTCTAGCCGATTCAACCCCAGGACGCTGCGGATCTGGAGATTACAGTGTCAAGGGGCTAGGGTTATGTTAAAAATGTATCTTACGTTCTGTTGTTAAAAAAATACCACTTTGTATTTCACACAAATGCCATATATTCATGAAAAATATGCTTGTTTGCAAAAAGGTACCAACATGAGAACAATGGATTTAAAAAAGAGAGAACACTTCATGATCTTACCCAGTAGGAACACAAGGTTTTAAACGTTCATTCATTCTCACAATGAGATGGACAGAGATTTAAATTCATAGTGGAAAAAATTAGAAACCTGGCTTGTATGAGAAATGTGCAGCAACATAACCCCCACCCCATGCAAAGGCATTCTCCAAATGCAGCCATATTGTTATTGTTGTTCAGTCGTTCAGTTGTGTCCGACTCTTCATGACCCTATGGACCAGAGCATGCCAGGCCTTTCTGTCTTCCACTGCATCCCGGAGTTTGGTGAAATCCATGTTGGTTGTGTTGATGATACTGTCCAACCATCTCATTCTCTGCCGTCCCCTTTTCCTTTTGCCTTCAATCTTTCCCAACATCAGGGACTTTTCCAAGGACTCCTCTCTCCCCATGAGTTGGCCGGAGTACTGGAGCCTCAGCTTCAAAATCTGTCCTTCCAGTGAACATTCAGGGTTGAACATTCAGCCAGATTGTACCCCTGCCCCATTTTAAGAAATATGACGCACAGTACTTAACTTTGGCTGAATCATGTTTTTCATGCAGATTGATTCATATTAGCTGCTATTTCCCCTTTCTGATTGGGAAGATTAGACTAGGTAGTATATCATTATTATACAGATCTGTTTATTAGGGATACTTTGTCTGAATCAGATTCTGTTTCAACAATCTGTATAGAAATGGAAAGACTCAAAGTACCTTGTAATGTAAACCTATGCATATCTACTCTGAAGTAAGCCCTATTCAATCAGTCTTATCCCCAAACAACTGTATATAACTTTCCAGACCTATTACTCTCTGTGTGATATAATATTTATTTACAAATGTGCTCATATCCTTTTAAATAATTGCATAATCATTGTGGTTTTCCTTGAGGGGCACAACAATATTAGTTTGCTGCACTTGTTTAAAAAAATTCAGTCAATGGCTGCATTATGCTAATCATCATTCCATTCAAGGACAACCTCTCATTATGTGGTAGAGAAAAAGCTAACCACTAACACCCACTGAAAAGGGCCCTCCCAGAGGCCAGAGTTCACACTCAAGCCTCATTTGCCCTGCAGACAGTTTTTGCAGTTCATAATCATAATAACAAGGAACATTTTTCATACAATCGCAAGAAGCTTCCCTCATCCCATTTTACAGCTAGGCGTGAGCATCTTGTGAACTTTGGCAGCTTTCTTGACCTGTGGGGAAGACCCATAAACTGAACAACTGGGCTCTGAATTTGTTTTCTGTCATCAGGCCACTGATGCAGAACGCTGCCGTTTTGTTTTTTTTCCTTCCCAGCTGTAGTTTCCAGCTGCACATGTTCCTTCTGCTATCCACAAAGTAAATGGGTGTGCCAGTGTAGGTGCACGCACACATGTGTGGAATTATCCACAGTGGGTGATTAAATGTTGACTGGTCCATTTTTAAATGGAATAGTGTCCTTGTTTTAGTGGAAACGGCTGCAAATTTAATTTATTTTACTGAAAGAAAGCTGCAATCTTTTGCTCACTCTCTCAGAAAGAAGGCAGTCGTGGAGATCTAGGGTAGGCCAACTGGCGTATAATGGTGTCTGCCATGTATGGTCAACTGGAAGATGGATGTGCTGGCAGGCTTGCATTGGCCAGCCAGCAGATAGTAGGTGGGGACAGAAGCCAGCAGACGTGGAGGGCAGAGGCTTCACTCCAGTCCACCGGCTCAGTATTTAAAGGGGGGACCCGAGGCAGGAAGCCTCAGTCTGACCAAAGAAGTGCCATGGGACAGATTGTTGGCAAATATTGGAATTGGGGGAGTGTCTGCAAGTGGTGGTGGAGTGGAAAGGAAAGAAGATGGAGGCAAGGGCCAGGGGTGTTGACCATTTATGCTTTGGCTGAAAGGGCAAGAGGACACACAACAGTCTTAAACTTTTGCTGACTGACAAAGATAATTTCACATTTAAAAATAAACCACAGGAATGTTTTGATTTTATATTGTTTTTCAAATGGTACAGTAATATTAAACATATTTTTAAAAGTAGGAGTCAAGATATAAACCCTAATAAAAGTAGTCAACAGATACTTTCAAATTGGGTTCAGTTCCTGGTTTCCTTTTTGTTCTCAATACATGGACCATTGCTTTATACAAAAAAGGGAGAGCCTGACTTTGTAATGTACAGATTAGTTTAGAGGCAGTTATAAAATGAATTAGCGGTTGCCATGTCTCATAGAAGTCATTTCTCTGTTGCCATTTTTTTCCAGTTCTGACTTAAATTCTCTAAAGTCACAGTGTCCTCAAATCTCTGTAATCATGAGTGCACTGAAAACTTTTTGTGTATCTTGAAATAGGGAAAGGACTATAATTGGTTGAACTGCATGCCATTGTAGTATGCTAAGTGCTATTTTGAATCTTCAGGTCTTGTCTTCTCCCTTCTTATAATTTTGTGTCTTCATGCTGGACTTGGGTTTACACAACAACATCTTCAAATAAAGGAAACTCTTCTCACACCAATCCAAGCAGAGGAGTGCCCTTTGACACACGATATATGCTCAGTGAAGTCCCATTAACTTTAATGGGACTGACTTCCAGATGAATGGACTTAGGGAGAGTTGTGACCTAAATAAAGGTGATGTGTGCGTGCACATGCATATGTGTGTACATGTATGCATTTGCATACATATATTTTCATTTTAATGTTGTTGCTTCACTAGACTATTTGAATCATTTCCAGCCTGAGCACATGGGTTGTTAAATTCATTTATGTTTGCAAACCCTTTTGCCTTTAAATGTGGCTTTGGGCACAACAAAACTGTCAAAACTCTCTGATAAAGTAGCCTCTTGCCTGAAAAAGTGTATCCTGTTATATGGTTGTTGTTAATCTTTATGGACTCCTTGTTAGCTTTCCGCAGGGCCTGTATTTTTCCCCTAAATTGAACTGCATCTCTCAGAATATCCTAGCCAGCATAGCCATGGATCTTACTATGGGATGGCAGTGGTACATAGAAGGTTATAGTCTCAAACAGCAACTTTCCCAAGAGATTAACACAGCTAACCTATTTCATTTTACAAAAGTCTTATATATGGAAGACTAATATACTAACAATTGATATCAGTGCCAGTTTATTTATTATGCTATAGATATTACAAAACAATAGTTTTGGTGGATTGTGTGATTTTCTAAAACATCATGCTGGATAGTCTATGGTAGTGGTGGTGAAACTTTGGCACTCCAGGTGTTTTGGACCACAACTCCCACTGTCATGGACAATCTAGGCTCAGAATTCTGGGAGTTGAGGTTCAAAATATCTGGAGTGCCAAAGGTTCACCTTCACTGGTCTATGGAGTCTGTGTGTGGGAGGAGGGCAATATTAATAGCTTTCCAGATGTTTGGAGGGTTTCAGCTCCCAAACCACCAGCCTCCAAAATGAATAGTAAGAAATCATCACACTAATCATACAAAATATCTTGAAGACCAACACTTTCCCAGTTGTGCTCCACAGGAAGATGAACTGTCAATAACCGAATTATATTATTGTTTTTTTCTTTTCTTTTCTACAGACCATCTCCTGCTAAAGGCACAACTACACTGTTGAATTAAATCTCGAGCTGGTTCAGCTTTTTAGAAATTGATTTAATGTCATATGTTTTTTGTGTGTGTTTGTCTATGTGCGTCCACAAGCAACAATCTTTAGTTCTATGGTAAACTAGTGGTAGACTGGGACGTCAATGTTTTGGGTCTCAACTTCCCTATTTTTTGCTCTGTACCAGGAACTAAATTTTGCATCCCATTCTTGAGTTAGACCTTGCCTGTCAGACTAAGCAGCTGCATCAGGTAATCTATAACACAACACACAACTACTTTGACAGCCATTTCTTCTGTCCTTTAAGAGTTGTTGTATTTTGTAAATTACACTTGCTTTAATATTTACATTTTAATATAAAGTTTTGAACTGGCATAGTGTTAGACTGAAAGCTCAAAATAGAAGCAGACAGCAGGCGAAAGGAAGAGTACAGGCTGAAGGGTATCCCACGATCCAGAATCTATTGCACTCAGCAAACCCCACAGACTCCATGGGCACTAGTTACTCCAACACAGGTCATGACACATTCCAGATGGAGAAAAATAAAGTACAACCACAATCAATTCAATATAACTCCAAGAGTGTTTTTTTAAAAGCTACTTCCCAGCCAAAACAAAAGCAAAAAGTGGCCTTGGCTTGTACATCATGTTGCTGGAAATTTATAATTCAATTTCAGTCTTACCAAACCCAAGGTAGAAAAGGGAGTATTTTGACATATAGTTGCACCCTTAACAGAAAACAAAATGAATTTAAAAGTAAAGGCATTGCTTTGTCTCCTTTGATTTTCTGTTGGGTTTTATAAAGACTGTGATACCAAAAAAGCATCAAGAAAGATCCAGTTGATGGTGTCTTAACTCTGTTTTCTCTTTGGGGTTGGGATGGAGTATCTGTTCTTTCTTATTCCCCTTAAAACTGGCTACTGATTTTTTTCCTTAAAAAAATCAGGACCAATTATCCCTTTTTGCTTTTAAGGCTGCAGTGCACTTACTTGTGAGGAAGTTGAAAATAAGCTCCAAAGGAATATATTTTAAGTAGATATGTGGAGTATAGTGCAATAAAGTTATTTTACACCATGACACTTTCTTATCTATATCAACTTTTGCTTCACTTTATATTCCTGCTGTCTTCTCTCTGCTGAGATTTACCTTTTGGCTAAATCTTAAGTTACATTTTCTGTTCAACACCTCCTGCTTCCCTTTTTCTCCTGGAAGGGATTGCCTCTCCTCCTCACCCATGTTTGCTTCTCAGGAGTATTTAAACAGCAATTGTATCCATCCTGAAATTTCCACCTCTAACCTTTGCTTCTCTGTTTAATGGGAAAACTGTAAGCTGAAATGTACGGTATAAGTCGCAAATCCCATTAAGGTCTAACATAATTATAAGTGCCATAACATGCTGTGTGTGTGGATTTTAAAAAACAATTTAGAAACTTCAGCTGGTGGGGAATGCAGCTGCCTGCTTGTTTTCAGCAAAAATAGTGATCCAAATCCTCTCATTGCCAGTAAGACCAGGTCATTTCAAACTACTGCTGATAATATAGTATACTATAATATAATAGCATATTGTATCATATTGTATAGCATAGCATACAATAACACTACTATTTGCAACCACATGTAAAAAAAAGTTATATTTTAAAAATAATAACTCAAACACTGTTTGCCTAAATGCCCCCAAATGTGGCATAAAACAAGAGCACACTGTCTTCACCGATTTTGCCAAAATTGGTGCTGATTAGAGTTGGGCACGGAATGGAAATATAGTGTTATGTTTTGTTTTGTTTCATTTCTTTAGTAGTTTCATTTCATTTCGTTAGCAACAATTTTTAAAATAGTTTCATAATGAAAAAATGAAATGAAACACTATGCTCCCCAGGGTCCTAGAGGCACTAAAATCACAGGGGAGATTCTTGGGACTGTTCCCTGTAAACCCCCCAAATTTGGAGAGGTTTGGTGCTCAGGGGGCTGAGTTATTAAGCTCCAAATGGGGGGTCTCCATGGCTAATTGCAAAAGTGTGTACGGTGCACACCAGCAATATAGGGGTTAATTTAACAACTCACAACAACTATCAGATCCCGGCTGTGAAAGGCTGTAAGGATACATTTAAAATATTATTTGGTTTTGAGGATGGCCTATTATTTTATCTGCAATTTTAAACTTATTCCACTATATTAATTACTGGCTTTTCAGTTTTGTGTAATTACTTTTCTTATTTTAATTCATCATTGATTTTTTAAAATATTTTTTTCACTGTCTTAAGAGACTGTGTAGCTCTGAAATGAAGTCTGAACATTCTTAAATTAAAAAAATGAAGACAGCTAGAAATTAGAAGGACTACATTAACAACAATAGTTTAGGGTTGCTGCATAAAATCATCCTAAGCAAGTATGGCCACAATCCAATAAAAGAAGAAAAGTCTACGACAGTTCACATTTTATTATGTACAGGCACAAATGTGGAGATACTTGCTAAAATTAGAATAGAAATAAGACATATTGTAGCATAGTGCATGAAACTGTGAACCGCTCAATCTTCTGTCCAGTCCTAGCCACTAACTGGAAACCTCAGGACTCTGCTCCAATTTCCTATTGGGTGCTACCACACTTTGGTTTACAATCACTGTTTTCATCAAGTCAAACCGCCTTTAAATTCACGTTCTGCACTTCCGATCGCTATTTCGGCTGTGGTCCCTTTGCCACGCCCCCTTTTTGTGACGTCACTTTTTCCTGAAATCTGGACTTGGAACTCTACAACCCTTTAGGTAGAATCTTTCTTCAAATAGAGGATTTCCCTCTGTAAAGCTGGACTCATGGCACTCTCATATGGGATACAGCAGATATCATTATGGTGGGATGTTGTGGGGAATGGAGAATATATATAAATTGTATGAATATATAAGGGACTTATGATATGTCAAACTTTGCCAGCCTAACTTCCCCAAGGAACATTCTTGGAGACTACATATCCTATAATTTCTAGAAAGCAAGTCTACTGGGACAAATCATCAATCCATCTAGTTCAGCACTGCATGGAATCACTGCCAGCAGCAGCATCTCTGGCAAACATGTTTTCCAACATTAGTGTCCATGCAGAAGACTGTGGTATGCACCAGCATACACTATGCCCCATATTTAAGCTGTCCCTAAAAACTGGTAGACAATAAGGAGTACTGTATTCAAGAACGGTATCTTCGAGCCTGGTGTAGTCCAGCATGGGGGATCTCCCCCCCACTCGAAGAAGCTCGTCACGGCGGTGGTGGTGACAGCATCCATTTTGTGTGGGGCAATCTATATAAGGGATTGCCCCAACCTGCACCAGGTCTTTGCCCCTCCTGCCCACCCACAGGTCGATAGTGAGATTAGCTGGTCACTTCAGGGCCAGATGGGAATTTTTGACTGCCACCCTGATTGGCCATTGGGTGGCAGTGTGTTTTCGCCCATCCCGTTATAAACCAAAAAAAGACTTAGGTTGTCATTTAGTTCTTGGTTGCAACAACGGGTAGTGCATGGGTTAATAGTTGAGATCCCAGTTTGGCATCAAATGGGTGCTTGGTAGTCCACTGGCTGTAAATAGGATTTTATCGGACAACAAGAGAAGGTAGGAGACAAAATTAGGCTTAGTAATTGACCAAGGGCAGCCCTGATGTATTTAGACCTTTAACGGGGATCTCACTGAGGGTCATCTGGGATTAGGATCTCTTAGTGAGTTAAAGATCCCAACCTATTGCACTATGTAGGCTCCCTTATCTCCACAATAATTTTAATAAAATTTTAATAAAGTTGTGGCCCTTGTTTAACCCAAAAGCAGTTGTCTTACCTCTTTTTTCAGGCTGGGAGGGCAAAGGCAGTTCCTCAAAGAACCAACTGCTAAAAAACTGGTAGAAACCAGCCTCATCTGAATGTGTGATTGGAAATTACTTGGGAAATTATGGATTCTTTACCTCAGATATTCTGGAGTGTGAAGTTAAAAGATGGTAGGAAGTATTGAGATTAGACAGTTGCAACAGATGCTTATATTTTGAGACACAATAATATCCACTGACTGACTGACTGACTGACTGACTGACTGACTTGACTGACTGACTGAGTGAGTGTCTAACTGATTGACTGAAAGACTGATCCATTGAAAATATTTTTATCCTGCCTTTCTCCTTGGAAAGAACCCAAGATAGCTTACAACACCGAAGGACAATATACAAAGTTGGAGCCAAGGAGTTTACAACAGTTTCCAAGAAACTTCTTTTTCTTAGCATTTGTTCCACTTGGTAGTGGAGTCCACCACAAGTTGCCAAGAAACATTAGAGAGAATATTCAGAGCTAAGGATAATGAATGTGAATAGGCAGCTTGCATCATTAAAAACGCAATATTAATGGTAAGAACAATGGGCAAACTAATATGAAGACAAAAAAGGTACTCTGAGAGTTGAAAAACTACAATGGAGAGACATATGTAGTACAGCGAACTCAGACCAAGCAGTAATGCATGTCTAGCTCCATTACCAGTTTGCTCATTAGTAAGGTGCTATAACACCCTTTTTGCCAGTTAGTGAGTAAACATATCAAAAAGTTGGAAGCTCCTAGATATGCTTAATGAACAAGTTTTGCTAGGTGTCAAATGGAATAAAAGGAACTGAGATGCCTTACATAAGAACATAAGAACAGCCATGCTGATCAGGCCAAAGGCCCATCTAGTCCTGCTTCCTGTTATCTCAGTGGCCCCCCACCAAATGTGTCTGGGAGTGCATGAGACTAGATATCTGTCTCCTGATACCACTCCCCTGCATCTGGCCCTTGAAGTACCCTGGTTTTAAGCTGGGAGATTAGATATCACCATCATGGTTTGTAACCTGTGATGGACTTTTCCTCCAGGAATCTGTCCAATCCCCTTTTGAAGGCATCCAGGCCAGATGCCATCACCACATCCTGTGGCAGGGAGTTCCACAGACTAACAACACATTGGGTAAAAAAAAATTCTTTTGTCTGTTCTCACTCTCCCAACCCTCAATTTGAATGGAGGTCCCCTAGTTCTGATATTTTGTGAGAGGGAGAAGAGTGTTCCTCTATCCACTTTATTTTGTACATCTCAATCATATTCCCCCTCAGGTGCCTTTTTTCCAGACTAAAGAGCCCCAAATGTTTTAGCCATTCCTCATAAGGGAGGTCCCCCAGCCCAGTAATCATTTTAGTCACTCTCTTTTGCACCTTTTATAGTTCTACTATGTCTTTTTTGAGATGTGGTGACCAGAATTGTACACTTTACTCCAGGTTTGACCTTACCATCATTTTGTACAATGGCATTATAGTGTTGGCTGTTTTATTTTCAAACCCCTTTTTGATAATCCCTTGCATAGAATTGGCCTTCTTCACCGCTGCCACACATTGGGTTGACACCTTCATTGAGCTCTCCACCAGCACTGCAAGATCTCTTTCATGATTTGTCACAGATACCTCAGAGCCCATGAGTTGATAGATAAAGTTTAGATTCCCCCCCCCCCAATATGCATTACTTTACATTTTCCTACATTGAAATGCATTTGCCATTTCGCAGCCCATTTCCCCAGTTTGGAGAGATCCTTCTGGAGCTCTTCACAATCTTCTCTGGTTTGTACCACCTGGAAAAGTTTTGTGCCATCTGCGAACTTGGCCACCTCAATTCTTATCCCTTTCTCCAGGTCATTTATGAACAGATTGAAAAGCACCGGTCCCAGTGCAGATCCCTGGGGCACACCACTTTTCACCTCTCTCCTTGTTGAAAGATCCTCAGTGTAGATCTAGATCCTGGGAGGTCCTGTCCAGTCCAGAGGTTGCCCACCATAATTCATCAGGGGTGTGACTTTAATTGTGTAGCTTTTGCTGCATTCTCTCTTTACTAAAATGCCCAACCTTTCCTCCATCTCTGTCTTGGTTGAATCCAAAAGAAATGCTTATCAGCCTTTACGAGATATAACACAGACAATTGAGGACTGAATCAGGGAAATTGTGGGTGCCAGAATACCACCTAACTGCTTACCAGTCTGTAGGGTTTTTGTTTGTTTGTTTGTTTGAAAGAATGTTTATAATAGCCATTATTTAAGAATTGATGAGAACTAGAATAATTTGTTTAGAATAGTTTTAATCACAACATGTCAGAAATTCACCATTTAGATTGTATAACAACATACTCATCTCACTTGTCTCCCACCCTTCTTGATTTGGTACTCTGTGACATGCATTAAAATAATTTATTCTGGGTTATTTTAGAATTATTGAGAATAAATATATAAAAGACAAGTTCTTCAATTTGTTTTTGTTTGCAAACATGCATGCAAACCTTTTAATTTCTCATGCAGTATTTGGTCCCATCTCTCTGGCAGTGGCTGCCATGCCATTTAGTCATATTATCCCAGAAAAAAGCAGCTAACCAATTACTTTCAATTCATATTTTATTCATATTTGTGGAAAGCTCTCTCCAGGTGCTGCACCTAGACTTGCGTTGATGGAGACATTCTAGACACAACTGAATTCTTTTTACCTTGTCCACTAAAAAGGTATCTTGAAAATTTCTTTTGCTAAAACCAGTTTTATTTAACACATTATTAAAACTATGTTGGAAGAAAGAGCATGGTGATAATGAATAAAAATGAAGGCTTAGACATGAAGCTATACATATGCATAATTCAAACCCTGCAACTCATTTAATATTCTATTTTTAAATATAAAATATATTGCTGGCCTGAAAATTGTTCAAGGAATAAACAGCTTGCAATTAAAATTAGGAGTCTCATTATCATCATCTTAGCTAAGTGGTAAGATACTCATAAATTCATATTCTACACAGGAGCAATTTGTTAATGTGATTAAAATCAGAATTGCTGCAATTTCCAATCAAAAGCAGCAACTTTCAAATGAGAAATTTCTACAAATTTATAGAAGAGGCATTCTTAGTCATGCCAGAATTGTCTGAAAAACATATAGCGGCTATAGGTGCCTTTCAAAATGCTCTCTCCTTATCGGCTTACATATATTGTTATATGCTGTCAAGGTGCTTCAAACATCTTGCAAACCGACAAATTACAAATTTATGATCTCCAAACAGCATTGTTCTTAGCAACCTGCTCCGGATTTGCATCTCAACTTTCCCTTTGTTGAGTGAACCCTTCTCAGAGGAAGTTCCCTTTCTTCTTCTTCTTCTTCTTCTTCTTCTTCTTCTTCTTCTTCTTCTTCTTCTTCTTCTTCTTCTTCTTCTTCTTCTTCTTCTTCTTCTTCTTCTTCTTCTTCTTCTTCTTCTTCTTCTTCTTCTTCTTCTTCTTCTTCTTCTATCTCCAGCATTACTGTTTACTTCTAGTGAGTCCCAAGTGCAATAGACCTAAATGAGTTTTCTGAGGGAAAATATATATCACACTGCTTTGGAGAAGCAGGGAGCAGAAGGGGGTGGGTTCTTCCTCAAAAATGTGTTTGAGAAGAATAGACAAGTGAAGGCTACCTACCTACTGTTGGGATAGATGAAATTCCAGAGCTTGGAATAATTGATCAATTATTGCTTTCGACTGCCATCTGATGAAGGGGAATCATGCTCTCGTGGGTAGAGTTTTGAAGTTTGGCTATTTGACCCATACAGATGATGATGATGATGATGATTTAGTTATATGCAACTGCTTGTTTCCAAGCCGTCTGATTGAGCCCGGTAGGTCCTATAGTTCTGGGTTATACTAAGGTTTGCAGTGTTATCTGCTAAGAGGGTGTAAATAGAGCAGAATTGGTGCTGGGTCACCAAAGAATATGCTTCTAAATGTAATTAATCTAGAAAGGTTCACCTTAATGTAATGTATTTGTAGGGATAATTAGAATACTCACTCTGTTCATTAACATTTCAAATCTCATTTAAATGTAAATTGTAATATTCTCTTTTTGTGCAAGAGTGGGTAGTTAGTGTCATTCTTGAGTAATAAGTAATTTGCTCCTCATTAGGTGTAAGAATAGATAAAGATGTAGATCAAAAGTAGATAATGGACATAGTTAAATATGGTTACCTTGTCTTGATGGGGATTTCAAATAAGCACCCGCTGCATCATCTGCACTGTAATTGTGCATTTTAAGTTCCTGGACCATGCATATTTCATCTCATTTGATATTAACTGGCTTTCCTTGTGTTATTCATGATAGGAATTTGTGAGCACAAAAATATTTTTGCTGGCTCACTCCTGAAAAATGGGGCATGTGTGTATATTTCTATTTCTCTGTGTGCACATATTCATTCATATATATTATATCCACACTTACACATACTTGATAATGCACAACTGCACAATGGAAATACACTTTGAAGAATGGGAGGCTTTCTTTACAAGTAAGTGGCTTATCATCAAACACAGACACGTACACAATGAACATACAAAACAGATTTTTGCCTACACCTGATATCCCCCCCATTGGAGATGCACCCCAGAGGACCAGTACTGCCTCTGGTTACAGCTGAGCCTTAACTGTTGAATTTGCATCAGAAAGGGGGGATTCCTATGATGCCTGATAATACGAATAATCATGTCATGCTGTTGAGTTAGTTCTGACTGTTCCAGGGTTTTCCAGGTATAGAGCAGTCAAAGGTGCTTTATCATTTCCTTGGTGGTACTGTGGAACTGTGTAGCTTGCCCAAGGCTACACGGGCTGACTTTTCTACCAGGAGATGGGGTGGGGACTTTGGTTCTACACCCAGATTTCCAACTGAGCTATTCAGCCACCTAAAAAATTCTTCCTTAAAGGAAATAGACATATTAACCATAGTGGTTAAATCCTTTCACAAGAATACAAATTTCTTTCTTTTTAATGCAGCTGGAATATAACTTTTAAAAAATATAGTAGCAGTGACCTAGTTTGGCTCCCCACCCCCAAGACTTCTAATATTAGGTGCCTATAAAGTACAAAGCTCACTGTTTCATCTATCCGAACCTGGATCAGCACTTACATGTTTGCAAAGCTTACCTGAGGGCTTGTTGGGCTCACAGCATCACCACACTCCTTGTACTCAAAAAGATTTCCAAGATTTGCTCTCAATGGGCTCTGCCTGTCACTCAGTCTTTGTATTAATCTTGCTCATTCTGGCGAGGCTCTATTTCTTCCTCTGCCTGTCACTCAGGCATTTCAAACTTCTTTAAGTCTCCAAAGCTGGGTTTGATCAGACTTTTCCATTTCATTAAATATGGGAAGATTTTCTGAAGCACTTGGTGGCGAACACAGGAGAAAGGCTTCCTCTGTAGGACCAGCATTAGACATTAAACAACACACAGCTGCTACTGTCAAACAACAACAACAACAACAGAGGTTCTTCCTCCTGCTGCCATTCAGTTTTTTTTAATACCATGGATTAACTCAGGCCAAATAACTTGAAATATGCTACCCAGAGTAGCAAAGCCAAGTCAGCTACCTTCCATTTCCTGAGAATTTAGGGGCCAAACTGGAAACCAGGAGGTGGGCCATTTTGAGGACACAGGGGTGACATTTTTGGAGTGGGTCTTGTCCCATTGACAGAGAAATGGAAGTTGAAAGGTGGACAGGAATATCCCCATGCCAACTGATTGCGGAGACATACATGAGAGGAACACAGGCAAATGGAATCCAGCTAAAGCCCAGATAACCTTGTATATGACAGCAGTTCAGAGCTGTAAGGCATGTGGTAGTGAGGCAGGCATCAAAATGCTTCTGTTCCAAACTTTCCTTTATTTTTCTCAGTCCCATAACAACCACTCTGAGAGATACAGCAATTCTTTGGCACATGAACTGAAACAATGAAATGTTAAACTCTAACTCGGGTAAAAGATAAAGATAATTGGACCTTATTTCAAATGACACCCAAGTGCTGTTGGTATTGGCTGCCTCTAACTTGATTATAATTGGTTTGTGATATTCATTCATACCAACCATGTGTAGCTGGTTCCCACCTTAAATATGCTTGTTTCACATAGAAAATATTTCATAACCTCAAGTTGCATATACTCATTGAAGTATTGTGTATAATTGTCCAAACTTCTTACTCATAGACCAGGAAGAAAAAAGAACAAAACCATGAAGGGGGACACAAAGAAGTTACCAGTGGTGGGGTGGGGTGGAAGGAAGAGAAGAGAATTAGCTATGGGGAATGTGGGAGAGAAGAGCTGTGAAGGAGCAAGGGGAAAAGAGGAATCATGAAGGACAGAGAGAAAGCAAAGGGGAAGGAGAGGAGTCAAAGAGAAAAAGAGAGATGGGTAGTAGACATGGGCACGACCAGAAAAAATGACGTTTTGAGTTTTCGTTTGTCGGAACGGGTCCGTTTCGGGTCGTTTCCGTTTGTCATGAAATTTTTCAAAAAAATTTCGTTTCCGTTTGCCGTTTGTCGTTTGTCATTTCCACCATGATTTAGCGCGATTTGACTTCCCAGAGCATAGGGGCGTCCTGTAATCAGGGCCGGCGCTATGTGTTTTTGCACCCTAGGCGGTGGGCAGGGCGGTGGGCGGGCGAGCGGGCGGGCAGTGGCCAGGGCAGCAGGCGGGTGGTGGCGCGGGCGGGCGGGCGAGTGGGCAGTTAGGATATCACTTAGGATAGAGGTTCTGTTCTTGGCTTGCAACCCAAATGTGTGTGTGTGCAAGCAAATTGAAGTTGGGAAAATAGAAAATAAATGGTAGTATATAATATATTTTTAAAATAAATCCACACCTCCCACTCCCAGTCGAACCTCCCCCTTTATCCAATATCAGAAAAAAAAATCCTCACAAACTGCCAGAGAAGAAATAAAGAATAAACTGCTATTCCCTTCCGCAGACAAAGCTGCAGGGAATCAAAGAAATTATTTTCTAAATTCAATTCCCTCCCTGCCTGCCTAACTTAAATCCTAAAGCCTCCAGCCTCCCTCCTCAATCTTGATTGGATCACACCAGCACCAGCAGCCAGCCCTCCTCCCTCAACCACATCCATACACCCGACTGCGATTTCTGGAAGGTGCCTCGGCTTTTTATGCCCTCCAAGACATCCAGAAGTGTCAGTCAAAAACCTGGCGATGCCATTGGTGGAATGGTTCAAACAATTTGCATGGTCCCATCCCATGCCCAGCCCAAATGGGCAGGTCTAAAAAAATAATAAAATAAAATAAAATAAAATCAATACGACGCTTTATTGCTATAAACCCCCCCACTGCTGCTACTATTAAAATTCAGGCATTTAAAATAAATAAATTTCACATGTTTCTGTGGTGATTTGGTGTGTTTTTTGACCACGATTTCAAAAGAAAAATTGTGGTCACCATTTTGGATCCCCCCCCACTGCATGGCATGGCGAGACGAGGAGGATGACTCCCCCCCCGCCTGGTGCAAGCAGCCCAGGAAATGAGAAGAGGGGGGGAAAGGCCGGGGACCCCCCAGAAACCACCCCTCTGGTAGGTGGCAAAGCCTCAGGCAGGCATATTTTCGCCTGCCTTTTTGGCCGGGAGTTGGGTTTTTTTAAAAAAAAAAACTTTTTAAAACGTTTTCTGTGCTTCGCATTGCGTGATCACCGTGATGCCACAAACGGAAACAAAAAACCCGACCAAATTTTTCTTTTTTCGGTTCGAGTTCGAGTTCTGACGGCTTAATTATCGTTACCGTTTCCGTTACATAACGGAAACGATAACCGAAAATGGAAATGACAATTTCGCCAAGTCGTGCCCATGTCTAATGGGTAGCATGAGGGTAAGAGTGAGAGAGAGAGGTTTTGGGGAGAAAGGAAGGTGTACTCAAACAGGGAGAAGATAACCCATAAGCAAGACATAATATGTTGGAAAGAAAGCCATTACAATCACTTGTGCAATATAAAGCTTGCTATCCTTTCTCCTGGTGGCTAGGTGTGTATAATACTGAAAAGCAACATTGTACCATTACATAAGAACATAAGACCATATGAACATAAGAAGAGCCATGCTGGATCAGGCCAAAGGCCCATCTAGTCCAGCTTCCTGTATCTCACAGTGGCCCCACCAGATGCGTCAGGGAGCACACAAGACTAGATATCTGTCTCCTGATACCACTCCCATGCATCTGGCCCTTGAAGTACCCCGGTTTTAAGCCTGGAGATTACACATCTCCATCATGGTTTGTAACCTGTGATGGACTTTCCCTCCAGGAATCTGTCCAATCCTCTTTTGAAGGCATCCAGGCCAGATGCCATCACCACCTCCTGTGGCAGGGGGTTACACAGATTAACAAAACGCTGGGTTCAAAGAGATTTTTTGTCTGTTCTTACTCTCCCAGCCCTCAATTTGAGTGGATGTTCCCTAGTTCTGGTATTTTGTGAGAGGGAGAAGAGTGTCCCTCTATCCACTTTACTCATGCCCTACATTATTTTGTTCGTCTCAATCATATCCCCCCCAGGCGCCTTTTTTCCAGCCTAAAGATCCCCAAATGTTTTAGCCTTTCCTCATAAGGGAGGTTTCCCAGCCGAGTAATCATTTTAGTCACTCGCTTCTGCGCCTTTTCCAGTTCCACTATGTCTTTTTTAAGATGTAGTGACCAGATTACCTGTTACTTTGAATAGTGACCCCAGAAACATCTCATGTCCATAAACCATAATATTTTGGAGGACTATATATAAGCACAGGATGTCAGGTGAACAGGTGTTAAACCTGTTAAACCTGTAGGATTACATTTTTTAAATACAGCATTTCCAAGAAATGCTGGTGACATATTTGCAGTAGGTTTCATTTTATATTCTGCATATTATTATGTAGCATCCCAGTTCCTTCTGAAATAATTGGTGTGCCCCCTACAGTGTTCAAACACACTTTGAATTATGTTAGCTGACTATTTTGGACAGTTTGAATTTCTCTGAAAAACAGTGTGTTCCTGAAAATTTTCAAATAATAATAATAATGTCATTGTGTGTATATATACAGTATACACATACAATGAAATTCAGACACTCAGAGACCAGATTCAACACACACACACACACACACACACACACACACACACACACAATCCCCAAACACTCTCTCACACATTAAAAAATCCCCTCAACACACATACATAAAAATCCCCGAACACTCCCCCACCCAATCAAGAATAATGCTCGCATTCTTTGTAGCCCTTGTTCCTCTATTGATCTGCTGATATGCATATCTAAGAAAAGTGACATATATTTAAGCCTCAAATCTCTCCTTTCATATTAAAGTATTCTGAGTCAACTTCTATCCTCTTTCATTAAGCAAGAAGTATACCCTACTAAAGATTATTGACATCAAAACCATCTTCCATTACTTTTCTTTTCCAGATGTATCTGTTGTTAATTATGTGAGCATCAGTAAGAATAAGAAGCTCATCAGAATAATACTACAAGAGAAACATAGCCCTATCCAAACATTATAGAATCCAATTCTTTAAAAATACAACTCTAGTTTATTATTTGGAATATTGTGCTTCAATATCCATGCTTCAAAATGTCAGGAAATGGCCTGACAGTGTTGCATTCTATGGTGGCCATGTTTTCAAGCAGGAGAAAGATGCCAAATTTTACAGAGCAGAGGGCAATCTGAATGTTGATGATAGTCATCTCAGCAGTCAAGGTGGTCAGGGTCCCCCCCCCCCAATGTGTGCTAGTTATGTCGGACTCTAGGGGTGGCACTCATTTCCGTATTCAAGGCAAAGAGCCAGTGTTGTGCAAGTCCATGGACACGTGGCCAGCATGGCTGCAAGGAAACACTGTTTTACCTTCCCACTTTTTATGGTGGTACGTAGTTATCTACTTGTATTTACATGCTTTCAAACTCCTAGGTTGGCAGGAGATGGGGTTATTAGCGGGAGCTCGCTCCGCTGCGTGGCACCCAGGATTCGAACCACTGAGCTACTCACTTTACAGCCAACAGTTTTCAGAGCCTTAGACCACTAAGCCGCCATGCCCCACTATAGGATACCCTCTTGTAATAACTACACATTCACATAGAGTCATCGAGCAGAGGAAAATCCCAGAAGCTAAATTCTTTTTTCATCAGTTAACTACTCATCCATCACTCAGTCAGTCACCACACATCTAAATTGACTTGTTGGCACATGGCATCTTAGGATAGTTAGTATAGTTATATGTTAGACACAATGGGAATTATGACAGTACATAAACACCAAATATTAAGCAAACTTAACTAACATAGTTGATTTCTTCACACTTCCAGCACAGATTATGGAGAAAACCTGCTGCTTTATGAGTTTTCCACCTGACAAAGAACTCAGACACTCCAGGCTTCTTGCTCTAATCAAGAGCCTATGCATGAGGCAGGACCACTGACAACATCTTGTCAGCTCAGCTCCCAACGCTGAAATATCCTCTTATCTCTCAATCTGGAAGTTGAGTCATGGCAACTGGACTTCTTTCTCTTGAGGGATAGAAACGTTTTGCTACTCATCCAAACAGCTTCATCAGTCTGAATAAAACTAGTGTGATTCCTCCATCTTATAGTCTGCTTTGATCGCTTGTGACCCTGGTCTGAAATAAGCTCATAATATGAAAAATAGCTTTGTCTCTCAAATTTGGCCAAATGTCTAATTTCTAATTATGGCATTTCATTATGAGTCATTATATTGAGGGTTAATGTGGTGGGAGAGATAGAACATTTCATTAAAAATTACAAAATTAATAAAATGTGTCAAGAGCTCATATAAATTATGTCAAATTAATAAATATTGAACTCATATAACATTAATATAATATGCTCCTGCCATCACTGCATTGCATGTCTCTGGAAGCAGAATGGTGATTTACCTCCTTAACAATGTGCCTTAATGAGAAATGCCAAAGGTTTAACAAGATATGCTGATGCCAGTGGTATCTCTTGTGCCATATAGCATTTGGTAGTGCAGTTTTCCTCATTCATCCACTGTCTTCCTTTCTTTGGACAACACAAAAAGAATTTCTCTTCTACATTTAGCCTTTGGTGGCTGAGGATCTGCCCACATAACAATAATGACTGAGGTTTTGTCCTCTTCATCAAGATGAAGTGGTCACACCTCTAAAACAAAAATCCCTTATCGGAAATGCTAAAAATGACAATAGAGTAGATAAGCATGTAATCTCTCAGACCGACATGTTTTATCGTTTTCATTTTTGTGTATGTGTTGATTCTATTAAACAGAGATGTCTTAAAATCAAATGTTGCTGAGTGGATAATCACCCTGATATCCGTATAGACTCCATATATCATAAACAGGTTCTATAGTTAAAATAAGACATTCTGCGGAGTGTAAGGGTCATTTTTTTTTAAGAAAAATGTTGCATAAAATTTCATTCCAGGCAGTGTCCAATATAAGTGTTTCTAATGGGGCATAATGTTGCAAGAAAAAGTATGTGAAAACCATGACATGAAAGATCAGTTTTGGGGTTCAGAGGGCCGAGTTATTCAAATTCAAAGGGGGTGCCCCTTGGAAAAAACATTTAGAATTGCAATGTTATGTGCTTGAAAAAATAGTGATCCCAGGCAGCTGGCAGTGTGGAAAAATATGGTAAAAATATTCAATGCAAAATTACTGATCTCAGGTGTGTGAATGGCAGGCTTCTCTTCCCCAGGTGGTTTTAGGGGATCCATTGACGTTTGAAAAAGTTAGGGTTTTGGGGGCAGAGATATTAAGCTCCAAAGGAGGTGCGGTGATTATGCTTAATGGAAGGAAGGCGTGTGTCTGGTGCGCTTTAGCAATTTAAGGGTTAATTGACAGCTTCCCCTCAGCCAGTCGACCCGAGTATAAGCCGGGACCCCTAATTTAAACCCCCAAAACTGGGAAAATTTATTGACTCAAGTATAAGCCTAGAGTGGGAAATGCAGCAGGGCCTGCCAACTCCTCCTTTGTGAGCTGGTTGTGTGTGTGATGTTTAAAATGACTTTTAGCCACCGAGGCAAGTGCATGAGTTGGTGGCTAAAAGTCATTTTAAACATTGTTTTAAAATGACCTTTTAAAAAGTCATTTTATACATGGGGGGTCAGGAGAAGTGGCGCACAATGTTTAAAATGACTTTTAGCCACCCAAACTTGCCTCAGTGGCTAAAAGTATTGATCCATATATAAGCCGAGGACCCCTTTTTTCAGCCCAAAATTAGGGCTGAAAAACTAGGCTTGTACTCGAGTATATACAGTAAGTCCCCGCTGCAGCCCCTTTGAAGCTCAATAACTCTGTTCCCTATAGCCAAACCTCTCCAAATTGGGGGGGGGGGCTTCAAAGGGAGAGCTTAAGGAAGCTCCACTGGAATTTCCATGCTGCTAGCTGCCTGGGATCACTATTTTCAAGCACATAACATTGCAATTCTAAATGTTTCTCTGGGGGCACCCCTTTGAATTTGAATAACTCGTCCCTGTGAACCCCAATTCTCTCCCAATTTAGAGGAATTAAAGGGGAGAGTCCATGGGAGGTTCACACCAAATTTGGTGCCTCAAGGACCCAGGGGACCCATTTTATATAGTAATGAATTAGTTTGTTACTGATTCATTTTGTACAATTTTTAAAAAAAATATATTTGTAACAAAATGAAATAAATCATGGGGGAACGAAACGAAATGAAACAAATTTCAATTTTTCTATTTTGTCCCCATCCCTAATTATTAATATTTGGGTTTCACTGGTCATTGTGGGAAAGGTTATGTTACAAACTAAAAATGCTGATGCCTATGTGAATATTGTTGTATACTGGGGAATTGAAATGAAATGAAAGTACAGTCATATTTTGTTAAGTAAGGTGAATCAGGGAGTTGTTGGATCTTTAGATTATGACTCACAAAATCTAGCTTCAAAGCCACATACAGTCATAAAACACACTGGGTGATGTTGAGTCAGTCACTCTGCCCAGTTTAACTCACTTTATAAGGTTGCTTTTAAAATAAAAATAAGTAGTTGGGCCCTGTACAGCCCCAGATTCAGATCATGCTTTCAACCTACTTCGGGGGGGGGGCTTTAAGGGGAAGTTTAAAGTGTCTTGCCTCGTTACTCCAGGCTGGGTGGACAATGTTAGATTTATTATCCAGAATTGAGATTGTTCAGTGCTAAATAACAAGATGGTGTTGTGGGTAATAGCAGTGAAAGAGCTTCTGATGGTATTACTGATGCTATTAGATCTTACAACAAATATGAATGGATACGAGGACAGTTGGCAGCAGTTAGATTTCTTGCAGCTTCTTGTTTTTTTATTTTCTTTCGATGCAGTGTAGTAATCTGGTGAGCAAGCTGGTAGGTATTTTCCCCTAGTGATTAACATTTTCTTCATATCAGTGATTCTCCTTCATTTCTCATCTAAATCCCTAAGTATTACTGGTTTTCAAGAGAAAAAAACAGCAGAATCGTACCACTCCCTTATACAGTAGGTGATAAACCAGAAGCTTTCAATTAACAGAATGCTGTTTCTCAAGGACAACTGAGGCAACAATAATCTTCAAGTGAGCATCATTATGGTGTGTTATGATACTTCAAAGTAGCATTGGTTTTTTTTCAGCATAAGAGGTTTGCCTCCCTAGTGGAAAAGCAGTCTTTCCTGGGGAAATGAAGAGAAGTTCAAGGGAAAATGAAGAGAAACTGAACACGTTGTTATTTGTTTGTTATGTTGACACCATGGCCAAGGAGAGAGAAACAGAAAGAGCAAGAGGGAGATACAAAATAAAACTAAGAGAAAATAAAATAGGGAAAAAGAGTGAGGAGAAGTACATGGGATATGTAGTAGTCTTGTAATCAAAGAGCAGAGACTTGTTTTTCAGGAATCTCGCAGCTGCTATTCCATATCCCTTATTGGATAAGACTGGCAAGAGAGAATTCAGGAAGACACAACAAGTTGGAAGCCAGGAGAGCTCCACGAGAAAGGAAGGTGTGTCAAGAAGCACAGAGATGTTTGAATATGCAGATTAATGGACTTTCATTGGGTTATACTTACATGTAAAGGAACTAGGAAACTGAGGTGCTAAAACTCTCAGCCTTGTGAACAGTCTCTGCTATTTCCCACTTGCCTGGTCCCTCAAGTTCCAGAAATAAACAATGGGATCAGAAACCTGTTCACATCTTTGTGGGTTCTTTTAAAACCTCTTTACTTTGCTGCTCACTCTGACTCTCCTTAATCAAAACCATTGAGGCAATTTGAAAAAAAATATATAATGAGGTTTATTAAAAATACAAAAATATAAAAATAAAGAAAAGCAAAAATCTTAAAGAATTTAGAGAACTTAGATATACCAAATATAGTTCCAATAAAATAAAAAATATCTCTCCTATTCTACATAATTATAAAAAACTGATGTATAGCATCCACTGCTAAAATTGAATAAGGTACCTAAAAGTTCATTGCAAGCTTAATCATGGCTTCTCTCCCTTTCTCTCTCAAAAAGCATTCTTCTTCACTCTCTCTAGCCTTCTCCTACATTCTTGAACCTTCTGTAAGCATCACCCAATGAATAAGAATGAAGAGAGAATGGTGGTACCTTTGCTTTTGAATGTCTGAAGGCCTCCTCCTCCTCCTCCTCCTCCTCCTCCTCCTCCTCCTCACAAAGCCCTACCTGGAAAGAAAACCTTTACAATCCCAAAGAAAAATAGAAGTATTTATTTGAACATTTCACTCGAAGCCAAAGGGATGGGAGTTTAGTGACTTTTTGTGTCCAAGACAGCAATGGCCTAACTCTGTCCTATCAAAACCAACCAACCCACAAACTAAAACTGGAGAGAACAGTATTACAGCTGCCCTAATTGGAAATGGAGCATCCATGGAGGAAGTGTGTGTAAGAAATTTGAACTCATTGGGCAGAATCTGAAATTTCTACTTGGTTCAAAACACCCATCCGAGGAGTTTAGATTGGGCTGATGCAATTAATGAGATAGTTCAATTTCTGAATAGCATGGAAGATGGCTAATAAGACCTCAACAGCAATTATAATACAACACATTTTTATTTCTACTGGAAGGGCCATATTTAAAACTTTTGAGACTTGTATCTATCTCCTCTGCATGTCTATAACCAACTGGCAGAACATAAAAATGATGGCCATCTTTGAGTGGGATAGGGTTAGGGTTAGGGTTAGGGTAAGGGTTAGGGTAACTTACTGTAGAGTTACAGATCTTTGTTATTTTTCTTCTCCTTCCAGTATCTCTTCCCTTTTGTGCCATGTCTTTTTAATGTGGCACCATGTGGAGGAGGACTATTTTGCCTTGTTTTTCATTGGTAATGAAAGACGCTCTGATAGCCTGTCTAGGTGTAGGTTGGGGTGCAATTCAATTCAATAAATAATAAATGCAAGAAAATGTTGAACAGTGTGGTTAGTTAGTATTCCACCAATAAAACCATTGTGTGCGTCTTTGTTGCTCAATGGGTTGACTGTCAATTATCCTTTATAAGAAACATGTTGTCAAGCACAGATGCTAAATCAGACAGACCCTTAAATTATAGCATTGTTTTCCAGTGAAAGAGGTTGCATTTTTTCCAAATTGCCACAAAATTTATTTTATATCATTTTTGTGACACTTTCATTGTTCTTCTCTGGTTCTCAAGACAATAATATCTGCAAATTTATGAACCCCTGTACTGCATAATTCTCGGTGTCTCCTGTTTAAGTTATTGATGTGCAGATTTTTGCTCCAAGTGGGAATGATTGCCTGCAAAAGTTGCCAAAGTAATATGGATTTTTTTAACATTGTACCTGAAACTGCAAAGACAATATTCATCAAGGAAAATGACACATTAATGGCTTTGGCTTGAAATGCTGGTGTCAAATATTAAATCTGAATCCCAAACATGCTACTAAATCGTAACTTTTCCCTAATGATAACTGGATGTCTCAATTACAAAGGTAATTATTTCCTTCACTAGATGTAAACCATTAAATGAATTATAGCTGCAACTGTCAGGTATGCATCTGTTCTTTAAGACAGCAGCATGCATCACAGCCTGTCTAAGATGGCATAGAGGTGCCCTTCATTCCATGAATCTGGAGCTCATCCATTGTTGAGTCAGTTTTTGTGATGGTGGTGGCCCTTTCTTCAAAGTATCTACAGTCTACTTCATGGAGGCACATGTGCAAACCGAACAACCTCACACTCACAGCTGGGCCGAAGTATTTTGCTGCCTGCAGCAAATGACAAAACAGGATTTGTTTCACCTCAGAGAGAGCATATTAATATACTTCTATGGACTGAAAGATGAATTTTACATCAACAATGGCGGTTACTTCACGTACCTCCTCGTGCTGTGGTGAGCTTGGCTCCGATCTGAATTCGGATTCGGTCACATGATCTGAAACCAAGGCCGCCCCTCTTTCTTGTGTACTCACGTGCATACTGGGTGAAGCCGAAGGCATTCCAACCTCACGTCTTTGATGCGCTTCCAAATTTCCTTTGCTTTCCGCTGGGTCAGTAAGCGGAATCTGTCTTTCGTTTTTCAGTCTTTCGGTTAATCGACGGTCTCCCGTCATTTTTCCCTTCCACATAAATTTTTTATGTGTATCGTTCTTTGGCCAAGCGTTCCATGACAAACTCCATAGACGCTGCTCTCTCTAATGCCACTTCCTAATCCAGGCACTAGGTGGCTTCTGGTGCCATCAATCGACGTCCGCCGAGTTGGTCCTCCAAAGTCACCAGAAAGTATTTTCGGGATTGTACCCCACGGTGAGAATCATTTCCGGCACTACCTACTGTTGTGTTCGCCATGCCTCCATCGCGGGACCGATGCCATAGGAAATTGTTGCGACACAGGCAGTCCCTTTTGGCTGCTGTTTTTGAGACTGCTAACATCATTCTTAATTGCATTTCTGTTCTGTGGCGCTGCATGGGGTGGAAGATACGGATGATGGCAGCAGTGAGTTCCTTGACTCTACAAACACACTTGTCCAAACTGTGTTTTGGGCTGTTGCTGAGTGGAGGGTCACATCACCTAGACAAAAATTATGCTGGTGCTACCCCGGGTGTTCGCCATGGTTTCACGATGCTGTACTGCAGTACTGGGATGATAGACAGTGGGTTGAGAACTTTAGAATGACCCAGCAGACGCTGTTTGAAATCGCTGATGTGCTTCGACCTTATCTAATGTGGAGGGACACGGTCATGCACTCAGCAATTCCAGTAGAAGAACGAGTGGCCATCGGAGTTTACTTCCTTGCAAGTCGTTCCTGTTATCACACCATTGCACATGTTTTCCAAAAGGGTACCTCTACAATCGCAAGTGTCGTTGTTGAAGTGTGTCTGGCTATCGAACATACATTTCTGAAGGAGGAGGTTCGAGTGGTTGACTTCAATAAGTTTCGTTATCTCTATTCTGTAGACCAATTCTGACCTGAAAGCCATGTTAAGTATCTTGTCATTCCCCCACCCAAAATTTTCTAAACTGTTTTACAGATGCTGTCCTCGACGAGAAAACACGGGTTCCTGCATTGTATTGGATCTGTGAACGGATCACATATCCCGATTACCACACCGAAAAAGGAGGGACAGGCTTATTTTAATAGGAAATCATTTCACTCGATCCTACTCCAGGCTGCATGCGACAGCGATGGAATCTTCTTCTCCATGCTTGCTGGTCATTCCAGCGTAAAACACGATGCACATGTGTTCCGCTCCTCATTGTTGTTCAGAAAAATGGAGGAAGGAACACTAATTCCAGGGAATCCCATGTTCCAATATGGGGGGGGGTTCCATACCACCACTGATTTTGGGGGACGGTGCATATCCTCTGTGTAATTGGCTTATCAAACCCTATGCTGTCCCAATGAATGAGATGGAGAGGCACTACAACAAGGTATTCAACCGTACCAGGAACATTGTGGAATGCGCGTTCGGCCGACTCAAGGCCAGATTCCGCAGACTGTCTGTGCGCATGGAGGCTCATATTCAAAATGTGAAGTCTATAATAGCCTCTGCAGTTATTCTCCATAACATTTGTGAGAAAAAGAAACACTTTATACCAGATGAGGATACAGAGTTGCAAAACACGCCCACCACGGCAGAAATAGATGTGCCTGAGCTGGAGCCCACAAGGGGGACTAGGGAAAGAACAGAGGCTGAAGCAATTAGAACCGCTATTGCTGATTACCTGTTTACACATGTAAAATGAATGAACTGTCACAAGCAGCCACTCATCTGGTTCCCAGTGGCATATTTTCCCGGGCTGTGTTAATAAACTTCTGTGTCTATGCTGTGTAAAACTCCACTTCACTGTACAAACTTCATCAGCATCCGCCTTTTGTTTAATTGGCTTTGTGTACATTATCAGTAGAGATAATAAATTTGTGAATCAATTACTCCAATACAGGTGTAAGTGCTCTAATGGGGGTTAGGCAGATATCAGTAAAATTATATGGTCAAATTAGGCAGCATAGCACATTGAACTTTTAAAATGAAGTCCATTGTGCATGACTACTGCTTGACAAGCCTACCTCCGTGGCACCATCATTACCATTTTAGGGCACTTGCAGTTGTAAAGCTGTTTACCAGCCCCTTTTTTGAAAAACAGGTTTCCCCCAGGACCAATGGCTCTGCCTCTTGGTACATCTACCTTGCCTTTAGTAATGCTAATTCACCCCTGGCAAGTTTGGAAGGACAGGAAGTAAGTGATTTCTCTTCTACCCCCCGAAACTGTCGGTAGCAACCTACCCCACTGAAATTGGCTGCTGCTGAAAGGCACAAATCATTTCTTCTACAAAGGTTATTGGGATGGACAACGACGACAGCCTAGACGAAAGCCAGGGCAGTACAAGAACCGTAAAAGGAAAGAGGGTGATAATATGGGGAAATGCTGAAACCTCTGCACTAATAAAAATATGGGGTGAGGCTGAAATAAAGTATGCACTATCATCTCTTAAACGTAACTATGAGATATTTGAAATGATTTCCACTGGGCTTAATAAGATTGGGTTCAACAGAAGCACTGAGGAATGTCGGACCAAGACGAAATCGTTAAGGAAACTTTATAAGCAGGCTGTACTACAGAACAACACATCTGGGTCTGGTCGTTCGAAATTCATTTGGTTCGATGAGATGGCCCAGATATTCAGGATGGACACCTCTATCCATCCTCTAAGAACAACTGAAAGCAAGTCCACCGGAGACACAGGTAAGTAAACACCCAAAAAGAAATCTATTTCCCCACTTTTATTTTGGTGACTCCTATTTTCCAATAATTTCTGGTGCCACTGCGTGCTGGAATTCCTGCTACGTACTCCTCTCTTTTCCCCTGCTTGCTACCTCTCCCCACTGAATTCCGACAACTCTCCAGTCTCACGATTTGGAAATTCTGCTTTCTGGTATTATGTAAAAATGGGGGATACTGAATTACTTGATATAACAGTACTTAATTTTTCATATGTACTTCCTCATCTGTTAGACACCTATTACAAAAGTTACATAATTAGGTTTTGATCTACTGCTTATCTAATTTTTTGCAATCCTGTGGTGAACGTTTAATCAAAAAGGCTTTACAAGCATGTACTACAGTTTTACTGCGTTAGGATAAAATGCTTCCCGAGCCGTCCTCTGGCCTGATCTCATTCCCTATGCAACGGCTCTTTATGGAGTGTATTTCAGGACCATCTCCATTTTGCAGGAAATTTCTTAGGAATATTGAAAAACCACTTTGGCGATATTCCTGTATTCCTTTATTTTAAAAGTCCAAGGTATTTTACGGATGTTTTTCCCGCTTTGGAAACAAGGGATACTTCCCACAATGCTTTGCAGCACTCCATCCTCCGTTCAACCCTACCAACCAGGAACCCAAAGAGCAACCAGAAGTGCTATTATCGGATGGGGGAGGGCAGAATGATAAATTTAAGGTGTACAGCCTTACTGTGGATGCACAACTAGATTTATGCAGGTAAAGAGGTTACAGAATTACAACACATGGGCTACAAATGGTATTGCGTACCTCTCTGCGCAAGGTCCTGGACCAAAGCAATCACTGCTTGGAGTTCATTCCTACGGAAGGCCAGCATCATGGCATCCATTCCTGGTACAATAGCTGAAACAGTACAAAATGAGTGTTATCCCATGAGTTAATGATATAATTACTTCCTTCGGTTTCCCCAATGGCTTTCGAACCAAACACAGGAAGAGCAGTCACACAACTTCTAGGAAGGGACTGTAGCCAGTAGGATTGAGATCGCTGTACCCTCTGTTATCACAAGAGGCAGGCGTACATTGGTCCATTGCAATCAGTGCTTGTCTGATTTGCTTGTTAATTTGTTAAGGGACCTCAGCCGTAAACGGAGCCCTTCTTACCAGGCTGTTCACCCTCCTCTTCCTGCTCTCCTTCTCCTTCTCCTTCTTCTCCCTCCTCCTGCTGGTCACGAACAATAAGGTTTGCATGGGCGCCCGGCACAATTCGCACAGCGGCCAAATGCCTCAAGCCGATATCCTGGGTGGGGCCTGCACCTATGTAAGAAGTACAGCATATTCATTGATTAGATATTCCACTGATAAACAATTTAAAACAAGATTTTTTTTTTAAAGAAAGCTCCCAGAACCAAAAATATGAAATAAAAGCAACAGGTAACCCAGGTTTATATTGTGAATCAGAATGCTGCATGACTAACCCATTAAGTGAGCACCACCACACAGCTCCTGAAAATTAATCATTTAAGGGGAGGCTTTAAGGAGGGCCACTGTTCAATCCTCTTTATTCGTTAGCGATATAGAATTTACAAAACCCTTTAACGGGAGTACAGGAAAATTCATTGACTAGAACATCCTCTTTTAAACAAATCAAAAAAGAGTTTTTTCTTAGCAAAATTACATGACCTAATAATATGAAACTGAATTAACTGGTAAACCCAGTTGTATAGTGGGATTCAGTATGCTGCATGAGCAGCCCATAAAGTGAGCACCACAACAGAGCACCTAAACATTAATCATTTAAGGGGTGGCTTTCAGGAGGGCCAATTTTAAATCCTGTTTTTTCCTCAGTACTGTAGAATTTCCCCAACCCTTTAAGCAAAGCAAAGCAAAGTGTTCTGCTTATATACCGCCCCATACCACTACAAGTAGTCTCTGGGCGGTTTACAATTTTGATTACAGTGTGCAGGCTACACATTGCCCCCCCCCCCAGCGAAGTAAGGAGTACAAATAGCCCACATGAGACGGGGGGCTCATATAGGAGTAGCCATGTTCACAAAAAAATGCTGTTTCCAGAGAAACAGAATTTTTTTCAGTTATTTCACCAGCAGAACGGTTCAGGCATTAGAGCACAACTGTACAGAAGTTATTCATTAATAGGTTTATTGTTGCACAGCAGCATACTGTACTTTTAATATTGTTTCAGTTGTCTGTTAGACTGGAATAGTAACAATATCCACAATTAACTTTGGGAGTTAACTTCTTTTAAACTTTATACTGGTGTGCCCATTGCTCCTCATGCTGTAATCCAAAGTTTTTCGATAGATAAATGTACTGAGCAGTGGAGGAGCAGTTATAGAACCGGTGATTGAGACTTCATGCAAAGAACTTTAACATCTGTAATTAAGAATTTAACGAAAAACCACTTTAAAAGGCTAATAGAGTTAGGTTTTTGGAACTTGCCAAGATAATCTATTCAAAGCATCACTTTAGGAGCGGGAAAACTATTCTTAACAGTTACTATGACAACAACGCAAACATTGACGTAGTGGGTAAATAAGGCGATACCTGGCGGAAAGGCATTCACTGGATTAGGCTGAGCAGCCTGACGCCACAATTGCCTCATTTCGTGCCAATAAGGCGATTGGTGCTCCAGCAGTGGATCTTCTCCGAAATTTAAAATTGCCAAATTAAACTGCTGCCTCAATATTTTGAATTTTGAGCGACATTGCCGACTCGATCTTTGATACCCCAAGAGGTGCAGGTCTTCCGATGCACGCACAAATGCATGATCGTTTCGACGGGCACCAGCCACAAACAAGACTGGCCCAAAATTGTTTTGAATAAGCGACTCCAAGAAAGACCTAATCTCATGCGCCGACCGAAAATGACCCAGGCACTTTGCCATTGTTTTTAATTAGTCTGATTTTTCTTTTTCTTTTTTAAGGACAGAAAAACCAGGCTGTACTCCTGTGTCCCTTCAGCCCCAGAGTGAAAAAATTTTCCTGAGCAGATCCCCAGGAAAAAAGGTCAATTGGCTGTCCAATCACAGAGCACAGGCAATTAGTGAGGTAGCAGGTGTGGAGACAAGTTGGCTATGATGTCTTTGGGAGTGCAGAGTCCTGCAGAAAGTTTCAAGAACTGTATTTTAATGTTACGATTCAGTAGATCTACAAGAATGTGAAGGTCTTCTGTTAAACAAAGAACCATTCTGCATCTAGGTGTAGGGAGGCACGTAGTTATATCTGGAAGATAACAGGCTGCAGAATGGAAACACAGCCCTCCACGGGTCTTGAAAACAAGCATGAACTGTCCCCCTGTGCAGCAAAATGGAACATGAGTTTTTCTGTTATTATGATTCAACAGCCAAGAAGAACTGAACTCAGGGAAAAGGATCCTCGCAGAAAGGTGTGAATTGCTTCTCCCTCAGCCTCCCTGGAAGGGAGGAAGGGTCAGATAAGATCTGAAAGGAGGCTGTTTTTCTTCTCTGCTGCTAGCAGAGGTCATAAGTTCATTTGCAAAACAGAGGGACATTAGTATTGTGTTCTGCAGGAGAGGTGAATACCCAGAGGTTTTCAGTATGTCTAACGAGAACAGAAGATGCAAACACCCATTCCTTGCAATGTTGCACTGATTAATTTATCTTTTTAATGCATGTGCCAACGTAGGCTGTGGAACTGCTATGTTAACCAGGGAACGCAAATCGAAAAATCGGCCTTCGACTGTCAGCAGCCTCGCACACGCGCAGTTCAAAATGCCCTGCCACCCGCTTCCATGTTTACGGGCTTAGAGTCGGCTTTTCCCTCAAAGGAAAAGGGGGAAGGGGGGGACTGCTATTTCACTTCTCAAATTTCACTCGAAGTACTGTGGTTGTACCTGAAGTGGGAGAGTGGGAACAGGCTTCCAAAAAGCAGATCCTACAAATTTTTACACGTGCAAGGTCAGACCCGGAGTTCAACACATAACATATAAGAAAAAGGTTGTTTTCATAGGCACGACAGGAAAAAGAATTTCCGCCTGTTAAGAAATGATTTTTAAAAGCGACCGTTCCAAAGCATTCCTCTGTTATCATTAGGAACATTAATTATTCAGCAGCAGTATGGTTGCCTTCTATAAAATACGCCACCTCAGTACTATTGTAGTTTGTGAAGAAGCCATAACGCAAACAATGAACAGTGGCGCACAAGCCGGAGTTGAAAATCCACAGGTACCTGTATGATTACAGTTTCTGCACTCTGTACATGCTCAGAGGAATTTCATTTAGGAGCGCAAACGATTATTGTCTGCAAGGAAGTGTTGTTATTACACCCCCCACACGAAATGTTTCCACGGGGGATGTGTGTGGCTAGGTATTCAAACACGGGGCAAGAAAAAAAAAACATTCAATAATTATGCAGCGGTAACTCAATAGCTCTGGGACGCCTTGCGTGCAGTGAAACTCACTATCAGCACACGAACACTACAAGGTGATTGATAAGTTATGAAAAAAGGGCACTTTGGTTTTCAAACCTCAAAATGACTGGAAAACTCATTTATCACACATTGTACGGCTACCTCACAATACTGTAAGTGGTGGGTTTATCCAGTTCCAAATTGGAAATTGCAAGCCACATATACCCCATGCATTACAATGGAGGTAATAGGTTCGGGCCACAGCATAGGACATTATCTGCGCAGAGTGGCAAAACGAAAACCTGGAGTGGAGTGCTGCAGTGAGAGGAAGGGGAAGAACAGGATCCTTCATCATGGTGGGTTGGAACCATAAACTCATGTTGACCCAACACCAGAAGATGCACCACATCACCACTGCATGGTTGTCTGAAATGAGGACACCTCTTGGGGGTATTTAAATGGTCCAGTACAGTGCCATCTGCCGGACAGCAACAAGGGAGAATCGCGGTCATTGCCGTCATTGCGGCTAGAATGGAAAACACCGGGCAAAGACGCACAGAAGAATGCGCAGGAACGGCGAAATATCAGCACGTCGATATTTTGGTTTCCTGTAGCCAAAAAACCAAAGATACAAGCATATAATCAATGAAAATGTGGTTACAATTCAAATCCAGTGGAACCACACGTTCCATCGATTCGAATCGAGAAGCAGGTAGAGCTGATTCCCGAGGTCCTGGGAGGGAATCAGCCACCCTGCTTGGAGCACACTTCAGGGGACGTGGCCGGATCGACCACTCAGCGACCCCAGAGGGATGTGAAGCTCCGTTTGGCTGACCGCGTCCGCAGCGGAGCTACGAACTGCGGCGAGGGTTATGTGAAGTAACCGCCAATGACAACTGCATAGCATTCTCCACCACACTTCTGAGCAGAAAGCTAGGTTAGGAGTTCAAAGCACGCTCTATAGCACACACAGCTCTACTTTCCAAGTATGGCCAAATGGCCAAAAGGCTAAAGAAGGAGGCTTCCCCTGCTTATGCAACACCATTCGTAAACACTCTATGGGGCTTTCAAATCTTAGGTGCCATTTTGAACTTCAGTTGTATTTTCTATCACCATGATTATTCCTTTGAATCAGTTCATGAACTTTATTGTGATCTTCTTCAATTGAGTTCCACTAGAGCACTTTTGGTCTCTGCCATATTTACCACAAAGTCAATCTGGATCTGTTCTAATGTGACAAATTTTGACATGCCTTGGTTTCTGTTTTCCTTTTTCTGATTACCATATGGTTCAAGAGGATCAATTCAAGCTGCTTTGATACATAGAGAAGCTTGCAGGCTGACAAAAATACCCGTTTTGTATAATCTTCCTAAGCTCACACAGTGGTTGTGCCACGGACTGCTAAAAATGATGGAGAAAACAGAGTGACCTCATCTCCTTCCTCCCAAAGGCTCCCAAAGAGCAATCTTCCTAATGAACATGGCCTCCACTTGAAGGGATGTTTTGTCCACATTTTAGTATCAGAGAAACTGTCACAAGGTCAGGGATTTGACAGTATCTGTCTGCACCCCAACAGCACATTCAGCAGGGATATACTATAAGTCACCCAGGCAGTCTTTCCCTGCTTGAGTGGAAAACACAGTAATTCTGTTTAAGTTATAAAATTAATGACTCATTTTACACTTGCACATATAAATTAGTGGTTGAGATTTTTTGCAAAACAGTTTTCCCCTTTTGTTGTTCTCTTCAGTGAGGCATTTCTTCTTTTCTTGGTGATGAGTAATTGCCCACATCAGTAAAGAGTCACGTAGTTTGGCTTAGTTTTCCCCCCCCTGGGGACAGTGCTGACACTTTAAGTCAAGTGTTGGCAACCTGGTGTCCTCCTAGATGTTTTACTATACAACCCCACTGGATAAGTGAAAATCAGGGATTATAAATGTTATATTCGAAAACCTCTAAAGGGCTGAAGGCCACCCTACCACTGAAGTAAAACATCAGCATGTAGTATCAGTAGAATTATTACCTCATCCTATAGCAATGGGTCCCCAGATGGATTAAAATTCCCAGAAGCCTTCACTACTCACTGTGCTGGCCAGGATTTTGGGGAGTTGTAGTCCAAGAATACCTGGATCTGTTCTAATGTGAACCCTGAAGAGAATAGTTCCTTTGTAAAATGGATCTATACCGAGTAAGTATGGCTCTTGTTGCATTTCTATAGCCAGATTCCTACAAATATGTCACATGGAGCTCAATGGGGTCTGTTTTATTTAGACATATGTAGGATTGCACTGAAGTTAACTACACCAATAACATGGCATTTCCAAAAAAACAAAAACAAAGGAATGGTTTATTAGGCAATGTCAAATGATACATAACAGTCATAACAGTCTAAGGATTGACTGTTAATTATGGACCTGAATATTGTTAAGACAGCAAGCCTATAACTGGGCTGTACTACCTGCATGAACATTTTACTGCATGTTTTTCCACATTTCTGACACCCTAAATTTGATACCTGAAGACATTCTCTCACCCTACCTAAATACATTACCAGCTCTGAATGCTGCTGTCATCATAAAAATTTAACTTCTTAGGTACTGATGAGCTAATATTGTTGGAAGGGAGAGAAAGAAGGAAGGGGGAGAGAGAGTGAGAGAGATTATTATGGGGGTGTCATTAAGATACGACTGATGACTGTTGCCTTTCTGATCCTGTGGTTCCTTATGACTAGCTAGGCTAGCTAGAACAGCTGGGCTTTTTAGTCCAACAACATATTGAGGGCCAGAAGTTGTCCACCTCGATTAAGGACCCAGAATCCAATCTTAAAAACAGACAGCAGGTAGAAATCTGAAAAATGTCTTCATTACTTTTACCAGAGACATGTTATGTTGCCAAATAAACCTGATGCAGAAAGAAGGAAAATGAAAATATTTAATGACACTGCATTGAGTATTGTAAGTTGCTTAGTAAGTTTTTTTCCATATGTTTCTTTTTTTAAAAAAAACCCAAAAATTGATGGAGCAAGTAGCTAATGTCTTTCTCTCAAGGGCATGATTCTTCTCTATGCAGTCATCTAGGTGCTCTGATTCAATGATGCAGACATAGCTGTGAACATATAACACGGCTCACTTGCCAGAAGCATTGTTGATACTGGAAAGCAGAAGTTGGTGAGATGGAACAGCATGTGCAAATATACACAAGTTGAATCCACATATGAACTCAGCAGGCCTGAACAGCAGGGATCTCTATTACGGTATTAGTAATATATGCAGTGCTCGGTCTCTGTCTCAGCAGCAACATGAGTAGTAAACTGAAGCGCCAGGGGACGAAGTTCATTCTTTGCTTCTGATATCCACTAATGTGCTCTCTCTCTCTCTCTCTCTCTCTCTCTCTCTCTCTCTCTCTCTCTCTCTCTCTCTCTCTCTCTCTCTCTCTCTCTCTCTCTCTCTGTGTGTGTGTGTGTGTGTGTGTTTGCTTTTTTATTTCAGTATGGGAGAAGAGTCCCTCCTGTGTACTGCCTGTTTCAGTCCTAAAATGTAGGTGGTAAACCCTGTCAGCTGGAAGAGGGGCACCTTAATGAAGCAGGGCACCAACATTTCCTTCAAAACTCTTGGACAAGTCCTAAGCCTATGTGCATTGAAGGGGCTCTGTGTAATTGGACGAGGTGTTTGCATATAAACTTATCTATGTGATCGGGAAACATGCTTCTTGTAGAATTCATGAAGACAGAGCTTGCAGCCCTCAGGTGTAAGGTCTCTTCACAGGTTGTCAAACAGAAATAATAAAGAAGATTTGTCTTATTAATCAGACTACTGCTCCTATGCACTTGTTAATCCAAGATCTGAAGTTCCAAATATCCTTGGTACTTAGGATCCAACAGGATCTAACTAAAGGTATTTAGAAGAAAGAGTAGCTCCTCACTTGCTTGGCTGCATTTCTCAAGGTGGAGAAACCAACGGGCAATTTCTTCACTTTCTAGGATGGCATGGAAGAAATTCTAAAGAAAGTAGTGTCTGTTCATCAAACAATAGAAGCAGAAGTAGCAGCAGCAGCAGCAGCAGCAGCAGCAAAAGGCAAATCTTTGGGCTAGGATGATCCTGCAGCTTCAGCAGCATGCTGGGCTTCTATTGTAGATATACAGTGAACCCTTGCATAATGAACAGCTTGTATAACATAAAATCTGTACAGCATAAAAAATTCCAGAGATAGGGGAAATTTGCTTAACATAATCGCCTATGGGGCAAATCCGTACAACATAAACATGGGATTACTCCATTTTCAAAGCATTTCTATGGGAATTTGTATAAAGGAAAATTTGCTTAACATAATTTTATTTGGAACGAATTAATTCCTTTATACAAGGTACCACTGTACTGTATTTCGGCTGGGATGGGCAAGGCTGGGAAGGCAATAAACTCTACATATAGTCAGAAACAGCTCCCTCTGTTTTGAGCCAGCCTTTCCTTGCCTCCTGTGCACGTGTCTAGACACACACTCACACAAAGTGTAGTGAGGACATATCTTACTCACAGCCTCCACACACACACACATAGCCCACATCTGTGCTGGACTCTCAATATAGCTGCCATTTCCGGTTCTTCTCTGGCACAGACCAGCAAGTCTTTTAGCTGCTCTCAACCGGTGCTATATGTTTCCAGGGCACAACGTTTTAATGGGAGCAATATGAAACAATACTCCAAAGTGAGGGTGAAGCTGGGAATTCCTTTTCCTGTTCTTTCAAATTCTCTGCAATCTGCACAAAACACAGCTGTGCAAAACTGGTCTCCTTTCTCTTTGAGAAGCAAAGTTCACATGCAACAAGCATAGAATGGGAACACCATTCAGGAAAAAACAGTTGGCCCACCCAAGGCTGCTGATTCTTGGAGGTCCATGAAACAAGACAACAGCCATCATAGGTTTCAGAACTCATGGGAAAAATCTATTAGAATCTTTGTTGACAGTATCAACAGGTCTCTTGCCGGTGAGAAGAATGCTGTGTTTCCTCATCATCACTTGGCAAGTACAAAATGAACAGAGGAACATAGGCCGTTACTTCACGAAGTACTTCTCTTCGCAGCGTGATTGCCTTCGCTGTGAATCCGAAGGCGGTCACGTGGTGGTCACGTGGTCTCCATTCGCCCCCACCCCTCTTTCCGTGTCCTCACGGGGCGAGGTTTTAGGATCGAATCCAGTACTACCTCACGTGTTCCCTTCGCATTGGGAAGCTTAATTGCAACGTCCGGTTTCTGCTTTCTTTAATATTTAAAAAAAAACTACCACGGCGTATCAATGCATCAATACCCGGCTGTCATTTGTGGCAGAGCTGAATAACTGTATGTTCCTTTGTTTTCTACTCCCGATTTGTATTGCTTCGTCCATTGGCGACGTGAAAAAATTGCTGTTCTCCGTCAGGGTCACTAGGTGGACCAGCACACAACATTTGTTGTGTATACCATCGCTCCTCCAAGGAATATTGTAAGCACAGCAAGCAAGATCAAAAGAACGGGTTAACCAAAATATCGATGCATCGGCATTTCGGAGAAAAAGTAACTAAAAAAAAAATTAAATATATATAATCACTGGCCACACGTGCCTTTGGATGCGAAGCGGGATGCGAAGCGAAAAAGATTCCCGGCCTCCGGCAGGGGAATCACTCGCCCCGCTTGGAGCATGGTTTAGGGGGCGTGGTCGGGGTGGCGCCGCATCCAAAAAGGAGGAGCGTGAGGACAGAAATGATCGCTTCGCACAGAAATGACGGCTCGCCGCGCAGCGAGACGTTCGTGAAGTAATAGCCATAGTTCAACTTCTTCATAATCCCCACCAATTGCCAGCTTTAATCGTTATCCCTCCTCTCACCCAGAAAGAAAGGGGATAGAAATTAGCACAGGTGGAGAGGGTAATAGAAATATGCCTTACTCCATCATTTGTTATTCCTTTCCCTTTCCAAAAACAAAAACAAAAAAAAAAAAAAAAAAATCCAAAAGCCTTTGTGAGCCAGGATTACACCCTCACTGGCTCTTAACGATGTTGCTGGGAACTACTGTAAGTTATATGCTGAAATCAGTGTTCAGTGCCCTTCTCAGCATAGAGGTTATTGCCATGACAATTCACTACTCTGTTTTGTTTAACGTTGGTGCCAGTGGGAGAAGATTTCTCTGACATTTCTCTGATCAGAGAGTCTGGCTGACAAAACAGCATGGCTCACTCGTCTTTGTGTGGGGTTGTGAACATCCTGGTACAATGGAAGAGTTGACTTCCTTCTGAAAGGAAAGAAGAAGAAAAAACACAATGTCTTGATCCAGTTCTCATTGTTCCCAACAGTAAGTATAGCCACCCTGCTCAAACTAGGAAAAGGTATGTTATATTAGGGGATTTCTCAATTGTCATCACTCAGGTGGCATGCAACAGACTTTTATGCTTATGCTGTTTCTGCTCTCTGTGTGTCATTCTGTTTTTTTAGCCTATTGTCACTAGTGAGTAGCTTTCTAAATGTTAGGGGACTGCCTGTAAGTAAGATTTGGTGATATAAATCCTTGTATGTGAAGATGAGGAATGAGAAAATTAGTCTCACCCATGACAAGACATGGTATTTCATTGCATCTCAACAGGAGAAAACTAAACACAATCAAACAAATAATACTGTAACCCAAATTACACAAAATGTGCAGAATAGCAAAGATTGCTGTTTTGTTGCATCAAATTTTGTTGCATCAAACATTGGACCAATTTCAGTGTTATAAACAATCAGCCAGCCACTATTGGCTTTCCATGTTTATGCACTATTTCCAGTTTTGTGTAATGCTTGTAGGTGCAAGTTACACAGAGCATGCCAAGAAAAAAATAGCACTCCTTGTCTCACTTCATCATTGCATCAGGGTGCTTGTCTGGGTTAAGATGGCACTTTGTATTAGTAGAAGGGAAGGGGAAAGAACTGACGAATATCTCAAGACAGTTCTGGAGAAGAGGACTTTAAGAAGAATATCAGAACAACAGATGTTGGAGTAGTAAAGAACTCATGGAAGAACTGGACGGTCCCAGGAGGTGGGGATGCACTAGTATTGTTATTTGTTTGTTTGTCTCTTAAATTTTTACAAAAAAAATTAAAAAAAAGATGGCACCTTCCCACTGCCTTGGAAGCAATCTGGATGGAAATCTTTTCTAGACCTAGCTGTAACTACACATAATTTGTAGCCACAACTAGATGAAGATCAGATTAATCAGTGGAACGTTTGAATGCATAACAAATAGTGGAAAATGGGAAATATGGGGCCATTTATTATTTGCAATGGAATGTTCTGTATGGTGCAAATTTTAAAGGCTAAATAAAAGACTTAGCTGGAATATGTGCCTAACTTTGACAAGTTTCAGAACAGATCAAGCCTATGCCTAAGAATAGCATTTGGAATAGTTTCATTAAATTTCCAATTAAAGCCCTCCCCTTACTTATGTGTTGAACCACCTACATCCACTATATACTTTAATAAGTCTTCCTCATTATTTCTGCTAGCTTCTTTCATATGGTGCCATCTTGTAGCGTTAATCATACAGTAGAATGCTCGGTTATTGGAATTGTACATTTAATCAAGGGCAAAGGATGAGAAAAGGAAGGAGCTGAAATATTAGAAGAAATGCAAGCTGAAAGGGGGGGACCCAAATGTCCTTGTAGTGGAGTCCATCATCTGCTTAATATGAAATCATTACCAGTGGAAAATCAAAGGTCGTGTCAGTGAAGCACTTTGCAGAATAGTTTTTATTATGTTTGAGGTAAAAAGAAAAGAAAATAAGAATTACTGAATAAATAAGGACATAAATTAACCTATCTCTATGTCGTAGATTTTATTTTACTAATGTTTCCCAGCCCAGTTTCTGTAATAAATTTATTGTGTTTGCCGAATGAAATCATTTAGGAAACAGAAGCACTTTGATTTGGGTTGAGATCTGTTCGACACCTGTTTCATTTCTGCCAGAGGCAATGCCTAAACCAATCATGAATTATCCATGGCTTTTTAGAAATGCTGTTAAAATCTTTAGGTATTCTCTGACCATCCACTCTATTCATGATTGTTGCCCAATGTGGCAACTTTCCCATCAGGAGCCAATTTGAAGCTTCTTGGTACAATAGTCTAATTTAGTTGTACTTGTGTGAATTTTGCAGATTTCTGTGCACATCTGTTCCTAGCCAAAAAGGAACCCTGTGGTCCAATATTGTGTGTGTGTGTTTGTTTGTGTTGAGTGGCTGGCAGTAATCTAATTAGACTGGGAGTGACATTCTAATTAGAGATGGGCATGAAACGAACTTTTAGTTTGTTTCATTATACATTTCTTTACCTAACGAATCAAATAATGAACCCCAGAGTGAATTTAGAACGAAACGAAGTGAACAAAAAAAAAAATGGTTCAGTGATGTCTCCTACCTGGTGCTGGATGGTCTTCAGTTTTCCTGGCTGCAGGGAAAAGCTGACCTGCCCAAACTAGCTGGCTGCAGGGAAAAGCTGACCGGGCCCCAGGGTGGCCTGGTCGGCACCCTAAAATTTTATATGTATATAAAAAACCAGCACTGACTGGGCCTCAGGAGCCGTGCATTTGGCGCTTGGGAAAAAAATTAAAAATTAAAAAAGGAGCACCGACTGGGCCCCAGGGGCAGCGTGGTAGGCATTTGGGGAAAAAGATGGCCCACACTACAGCTGTAGTGCAGCTGGAACCAAGAAGTAAAAATAAAATACAAATACAAATACAAATACAAATGCAAATACAAATACAAATACAAATACAAATTTTAGGGTTGGCACCCTAAAATCAAGAAAAAATAAATAAATAAAAGAAGTGCTGACTGGGGCCCAGGGGCTGTGCGGTCGGCTCTTGAAAAAATATATAAAGGAAACTTAAAAAGGAGTGTGGCCATGTCCCAGGGATGGCCTGGTTGGCACCCTAATAGATAGATAGATAGATAGATAGATAGATAGATAGATAGATAGATAGATAGATAGATAGATAGATAGATAGATAGATAGATAAACAGGGGCCAGAACCCAGAAGTAAAATATAATAATAATAAAATAAAATGAGAATGAAAATGAAAATAAAATATAGGAGCGCTGACCTGGCCCCAGGGGTGGCCTGGTAGGCACCCTAAAATCTAAATAAATAAATAAATAAATAAATAAATAAATAAATAAATAAATAAATAAATAAAAAGCAGCACCAACCAGGCCCTGGGGCCACACTGTTGGCACTTGAAAAAAAAAAAAGCTGGCCCGCACTGCAGCTGTAGCTCGGCCAGAACCCAGGAGTGAAATAAAATAAAAAAAAAAATAAATAAAAATAAAAATAAAAATAAAGGAGTGCCGACCCAGCCCCAGGGGTGGCTGGGTCGGTGCTGTAAAATAAAGAAAAAAATAATTAAAAAAAGAAGCACCCACCTGGCCCCAGGGGTTGTGCGGTGGGCACTTAAAAAAAAAGAGGTGCTGGCCTCAAGCCAGGGCCTCTCAGATGAGATGTTGTGGCCCCATGCTAGCGCCTCAAATAGCCCCTGCCACAGGGATCAGGATCCTCCCCCGCCACCGCCACCATGGAGCCGCCTTCACCACTGCTGGTAAGAACCCGAACTGGTTCGGGTTCATACACATTTTTAAAAAAATCCGTATGAACCCAAAACCAAACCAAACCAAGGGTGGGCCTGAACCAGATAAACCTGAACCATGGGTTTTCGGTTCGTGCCCACTTCTAATTCTAATCTACATCACCTGTGGTGAAATCTGAAACCTGACACCACCAAGCAGATTCTGCATCCCTCTTGAGAGCATAATTAAACTTTGGAACTTGGCCAGTATCTGGCTATGAAATCTAGAACATTTCTGTTCCTACTGCCTCATTTGTGATGCTCCGCCTGATGAGGACTCCTGCAGGAGATCAAAGCTTTGATGGCTACGGATTCTAGGAGTTGTAATAACCTTTCTGAATGGTGTCTTCCAATATCTGGTAGCAGTGAGCATATAGAGGAGGAAAAAACAGAGGCGTAGAGCTATTGTGGGGAGCAACAGTCCCTCTAATGTTCAGTCTCTCTTTGCAGGAGCCTTTTTCCATGTGCAGAGAGGCAAGTGGGGATTCATTTGAAATGGGAAGTAAACAAATCAGCTGCTGGCTGCACCTGCACAGTCCTAATGGAGCTCCGGATGAGTACGCGCATGCACAGCTTAGAGGGAAAGTTCTTGGGGAGACATCCCACAGGTTGTTCTTTTAACAAACCTTGCACTAGGAAAACAGAATTGTCTCTGGAGTTGGATCATTGTTTTCAAAATGTTGCATGAGCCTTAATCTGCAAGGAGGAAATAATGTTCAGGTGGAATGTTCAATGGGAAACGCTTATATTTTGTCCTGGGTTTCTTTTTCTTTTTCTTTTTCTTTTTCTTTTTCTTTTTCTTTCTTTATTTTGGCAACAGCGATGATTGGAACACAGCAGACATCTGATAACATTTATATTAATGGCAAAAGGTGTTGCAAGTTTTCACCCATTTCAATCATGCACTACTTCATCCAGTAAATGAAAAACATGCTTGTCAGAAACTCCTGAGGGAGACTGGCTTTCTTCCAAAGAAATTTATGTTTCTTGACAGCCTCATTCCTGCTGTACTTGCAGCAGTTGTGAATGCATTTGAATTGCGGGTGAGGAGGGGGGGGTGGGGGGACCTGAAAAATGCTTTTCCAAGTTGATTCTCGGCAACACTGAAGAAACTCTGTCTTTTGTTTTACCTTCATTACACAATGCCCCCTGGCAGTCCTGCAAGGCTCTGTTGCCCACCAACCATTCTATCTAATCAGGAGAAGCCCTTTAGGACAACACAGTAATAACAGGACAGGACTGAAGAAGAAAGACAGAGGCATGTTGATGATTAGTATCATGAAAATGAAAAGGTTTATGAAAAGAAAACAGAAATGTGGTGCATGTGAAGAATAAGTTATTTATGCGCATCAGCCTATAACAGTTGCAATCCATCTTTTCTACACAGGATTGTATAGGGTTTTCCCACTCTGAGACTCACAATCTAGCACATTAATGTTTTCTCCGGTAATCATATGAGGTTTAGTCAATTAATCAACCAGTCAATCTGTTAAATGACCCCAAGATTACATATAGGCCAAACTGTAGTTCTGAAGGAAGAATGAAATAAACTCCTTTCATTTTTGGATAGTGTACTTCTTTATGGTAAGTTGGTAGCTTAGAGGAGGTATCTTTAACCTATGGGAAAGGGAAAGCTTCTAAATTGGTGATTGCGATCTGCAGCTTGTGTAAGGTCTTTTGATATACAAAACACTTATTTACTTGCTCAGGCTAAACAGGGTTACAAGACTCTAGGAGATTTCAATGAAAACAACAAATTGTTTCAGAATAGTGACCTTCATATCCATTCCTTATCACAGTCGCAGTGAAGGAGGATTTTGTGGTGAGACAATGACTAATGGCACAACAAGGAATTAGAGAGAGGACTCTTTGGAGCAATTCCAGTGCTCTTTCTATGGTGGCCCATATGAAATGGAGGATTGCACACACCCCCGCGCTCCTTTAATAGTTGTGTGGAATAGGATATTTCAGCAGGTGTTACTTGAGAAGCTATACTTTGAGAAATGTCTTCTATACAATGGTTAAAATTATGGAACTCATTCCTCTATTTCATCTCTCCATCTGAGCTCTACATCCTGCTGGCTCCAAGGCATATTTTTGTTTCAAGATTCAACCTTCTGACATCAACATTGTCACCATTTTTCTTAACCATTTCTTTTGTTAAACCATTTATTTCAGGCAAATTTTCTGGAGCCCTGACCAACAACAAAACCCTTTGAAAAATTACATGACGTCAATACTGACATTAATATCTCTGGAATTCTACAGATACACAGAAGAATTGAGGAAGGCACAAAGTTCTTGAGGGACGTCTGTCTGGTTTTGTTTTTTGTGCTCAGAACACTTGCCTTGTTGGGGGAGTTCCCATAAAATATCCTTCATCATTTTTCTTGATGCCGATGGTTGCTTGATTAATTCTACAAGTTTCATTTATTTCTTTTCCTTATGTCCCACCGAAGTCAGGAAACACTTCTTAGCAGGATTTGATTTATTGTCACCTTCCATAGCTTTTGTATGGGATTAAATAAATTAAACAAGAAACATATTGTAATTTGTAATCTATATAACCTTGTCTTGATGGAATCGACATTCCCTCAAAGCAGGGTCTAGTGCGTTATACTGGGATCTGAAGCATATTTTACAAAAACAAAACAAAAAGGCACCTTAATGACTGACTGCTACATTTTAATGTGAGGTTTTGCAGATCATGTTTACCTACTCAGATATTGAGTCAGTAGCCCCCATATTTGATTTCCACAATATACCAATTATGGCATTCATGAAGCTGTTACCTTGAAGATTCAGGCTGTGACTACACTGACAGGCTGATCTGCAATTGGAATTATTTGGCTTTGCTGCAGTTTGGTTTGGAGATGGTTCAGTGACTTGTGCCCATTTGTTTTTTGTCTGAACATGTTTTGGTGCTTCTCAGCCCCACATCCTCCAATGGGCCCCCACTCAAAGGCAGTGCCCCATCTTCCCTGCCCTGTCTCTTGAGGCATTTACTCTGAGTAGGTGCCCATGAGAGGAAGCCGGGCTGGGAAGCACTTAAGACCTGTTCAGCTGAAAAATGAACCAGCATAAACCAACAAATGGTCTGTTGTTCCTCCTGTATAATTTGCTTTGCAGTCTATCTTACATTTCAGTTCATAGCAATCACATAGGATTCATGGATTGATTTGGAAGCAGTATCCACACTGCTGATCTACCTGTCTAGAGATTTTCTTATTGGTTTAAGATATTGAATGTCTACACCAGAGAAAAATAAGTAACTAGGTAAAGTTTTGTATCACTAGCTGTCAAGATGCCCTGAGCACATCCAATCTTGCCTGACCTCAGAAACTAAGCAGGGTCGGGCCTGGCTACTATTGGAAGGGCGATCACCAGGGAATACCAGGTGCTGTAGGTGCCTGGAGTAGGAACTGGCAAGCCACTCCAGTATTCCTGCCTAGAAAACTCCATGGACATGGGGTCACAAAGAGTTGGTCATGGCTGTAACAATACAACAACAAAAGTTTTTTATCACCTTTTTTTCAAATCAAAAGGGAAAAACCATGCTTAAGTGATGGTGGAGTCATACCCCATATTTCTTATTTCAGTTGGATGACAAGTAGGTTGAAACAGATAAATATTAGTCCTTTTTTCTTTAAAACCAATTAATTATACAGAACATGTAGGGAATGAAGCTTCAGTAATAAAATGGCCGAAAATTAAATTATTTGTTGCTTACTTGGTATCTTTAAACCTCTTTCCAATTGCATATACTGCTGCGTATAACAAATCAATGTTAATGCCTTTTTATAGAATTGATATTTTCCATTAACATATATAACACAATAAATCTTTGAAAAGATGCTTTATCTCTTGTGACACACTTTTTTCTTGTTTAATGTATAGCCCTGTAAAAGAAGGGAAGGAATAAATATAATCCTGTAAAAAAGATGATGTCCCTATTACTCATGAATACTAGAAGATGCTAATACTGTTTAGAAGATCCTTAAATTATGAGATGGCTATACATCTAATGTGACCATATTTTAAGATTAAAATAGTAATTGCTGAGACAAGCAATAATTACCAATGAAAAATGTATAAACTAGTAATCTAATGCAAAGATTAATACAGGAAATAGTGAGAGCCTAAAATCTGCCGCATTCAAACAGAATATTGACTTGCTAGAATTAATGAAATGCTGCTTCTGGTTTTGAGGGGAAACTGTCGGCCACATTTCCTAACAAACTTGTTGCATAGTCATTGGACTAGACCAGTGGAGCCTGATGACTCCAGTTTCATGGCTGTGTATGAATCAATTCCCTGTTTTTGTCTGCATTTTACTGAGCTATCCAAAGTGCTGAACCCAAGCCTTAGAATAGGTTCAGCATCTTAGACGGTTACTTCACGTCCACTCTCGTCCCAGGAGGAAGTTCATTGTGTGTTGATGTCAGTTGCAGTCACGAGGTCTTCTTGTGGTCCTGTCCCTGTTCCCGTGTACTCATGAGCGTGAGGGATGATACAGGCATGACTGTTAACGCACGTCCTCGTTCCGTGATGAGATGTGAAATTCCATGCCTTTGTTCTCCATTTTTTTCCCGGCCCGACCTTCTGATGTTTCGATTCTCTGAAGCCTTGCCTTCAAAGCATTACGGAGCTGAGTTTAAGGCATTTGTCTTTTAATAGCTCTGTACTGTGTTGCTGACTCCATAGGGAACGTACTGGTGAATGGCAGTTCACACTCCTGCCACTAGATGGAGAATGGCACATTGCGGGAGGAGACTGACCTCACGGACCCTCATATCAGAACGAGAAGCGAGATGAGGAGATTCCCAAGGCCAGGGAGGGGAATCTCTCATCCCACTTAGATTGCAGTTCAGGGGCATGGTTGGGACCAACTCCCTTCATCCCACAATGGACGTGTGGTTAGATTTCTTCATACCAGTCCCCAGCGGGACCGCAAACAGCGATGAGATGGACATAAAGTATCAGCCTTAGATAACTTCTGCCAAGTGCATGATAGAGACTGTAATGGATTCACAGCACAAGTGCATTTGGCATCACCAGTCACTGATGGGCTAGATCTCTGATATGATGCTATCTAGCTTCTACTAAAGTGTTATGCTTATATACCGCCCCATACTACTACAAGTAGTCTCTGGGCGGTTTACAATTTTAATTACAGAGTGCAGGCTACACATTGCCCCCCCAGCAAGCTGGGTACTCATTTTACCGACCTCGGAAGGATGGAAGGCTGAGTGAACCTTGAGCCTGCTACCGGGGATTGAACCCAGGTCGTGAGCACAGTTTTACTTGCAGTACAGGCATTTAACCACTGCGCCACGAGGCTTCTACCATCACCGGTCAATAGGAGCAGACCATTTTTTTCTTGTAAAGTTGCTGTGAGAACAAAATACTTCTCCAAATCATATTTATCATATTTGACATTTCCAATTAAAGGCAAGAAGAGGTAACACCATACTAATTTATCAATCAATCAATCAATCAATCAATCAATCAATCAATCAATCAATCAATCAATCAATCAATGGACAGCAAATAAAATGGAAAATTATCTGACAAAAAGTACAAAGTCTATATTTTTAAAAGTGCAAATTTAGTTAATGAAGCATCTATTAAGCAAGAGGTAACCAGCCAACTTTGTAGCCCAAAATATCCTCATTCCAGAAGCCAATATACTGTAATGTTTAGATATATGGTTATTTCCATGTATTTTGATGAGAAAGCCATTGTAGAGCCAGATAGCAAAAGCTGAGAGAAAAACTAGGCAACATTTATACAGAAGCAGTAGAAGACAAAAATAAGTCATTAAAATTTAATGCACACAAACAAATATTTTCACTACAGGTCAGTACTATGGCCAGCACACAATAAAGACATTACTGTGCTGTTCTACTAGCCTCAATGGGAATTGATTTGCTGAAAATCTGTCAGAACTGTTCTCTGTTTTTATAATATGGCTAATCTTTTCTTTGCCTGCCATTGTTTCTTTCTCTCACTTTCTGTCTTTCTTCTCCCTTCCTAAAATATCTGCATTTATTCAATTTGCAGTGTACAGTTCTATTAATGAAAGCATTTGTGCATTGTTAGCTTTCCCATCAGGAGGAAACTGAGAATTAGATTATTTGTTTTCCCCTTTTCAAAATGATATGCTTAAAATATGTGTGTTTGGGAAAATATGCTTTAGCCAATGAGGCAGTGCATAAGGAATGTGCATTTCAAAATATATGTTAATCAGACATGGAACTTGGGCAGGACAGGGCTGTGGATGGGATTCTGAGAAATGTAGCAAAAGTTAAATTAATAGATTTTCACTATAAAACATTTGTGGGAAGTATTCACAAAACCTTTAGTTACTATTTTATTATATCCTTCTTCGAGACAGAGAAGTTCACTTAATCAGACATATTGAGAGACATATGTCTAGAACCATGGTGACAGACAGTGGGCAAAAATTTACTAGAGAAAGACACATATTTCTACAAAGTAGCCTTATAGTTCCTCCATTAATAAATGCTGTTTCATGGACCCAATAGTAGAAAATGCTTCTAAGAAGGAACAGTGATTAAAGCAGCTTTGCTAAAACCATAAATGCACCCAAGAGTTCAGTTGAACTTATTCCCAAGTAAATGGGCTGATAAATGAGATAAATTAGTATGTGGGGGGGGGAATGGGGGAAACTATTTTACAGAACCATTTCTTCTTGAATTACTGGATGAAGTTCATTAAAAATTGGCTGAACCTGTTTATCATCAACTTTGCAAAAAAAAAAAAAAAACAGAAAAGGAAGAGGGAGCTCACACTAAATGCAGAACCAAAGAGAGATGCCTGATATCCACCTGGTAGTCCAGCTAGAGTAGACTCACAGAGTTACCAGGATTTATATCACTGTTGAACTGCCACTCAGAAAAATAATCAGCAAATTCAGATTTCTCATATAAATAAGAACAATATTCTAGATGCTTTCTGTGATAGAGATTCCAGAGATTTTAGCACAATCCAGAATACGTATGTCAGGTGAAATCTCTGTAAACTGTCCCATTCAACAGACCCTTCAAACTTCATGTATGCATCAGCGACACAGCTAGCTGGGAAGGAGAGATGCCTAACATTCTCCTGATGATAATGACCCTTATCAGAACCATTCTTGGGAAACGGTTGTTTCATGTCACACATAGTTGGTGGGAAGGACCGTCCCTCCTTAAAACTATGCACTTAAAATCAAATAATCTGACAGCCAAACAAAAGCACCCTCCCCACAAGGGGTAGGGAAACGTATTGAGGAAAAGCATCCTCTGTCACATGCTCGGACAAAGAGAAGACTGTATCATAGACCTTGCTGAGGCAAAACATGCCCTTGAAAGACACAGGGCCGATTATGATGTAAGTCTTCCACAGCAGGCTTTCTCATCAGCCACAGCAGGATCAATGAACTGAGTTGCTTCTGATCATATTACGCAAAGCAAGATGCCAGCATTTTTTTAATGCCTTTGAGCGTGCCAAGATGATTGGAACTGGCAAGTGCTGTGTTGTGGCTCTTTCCCTTCCTTTTTTGTTTGTTTGTTTAAAGTCCCCAACAGTGTGGCCTTGAGCGCATTAACAATAGAGTCCAGATGTTCATCTAATAGACGTCATCATAGACACGTGCTGGATATTGCTTTTCTAAGTACCTTCATGATGACTTTGAGGATTTTTGTTTTCTAATATGTGTTCACAACTAATATTCAGGACCCTGCCAATAGGCCAGGCCAGCCAATTCCAGTAGGATAGTGGGTTTAAATTTGGTAATTGTCATCAGCAAGCACTTGGGGCTCTTTAGGTTAAAATTCCATCATCCTCTGTGTCAGAAGCTAGCAGTGGTCAATGGCAATGGTATTATGATGTCAGTAAAAGAAAGTCTCATATGTTTACAAAGTCTTTCATGTGGAAACAGACTCAATGCTATGCCAAGTGTCGGAACTAGCATGCAGAGGCAATCTGCACTACCACCTCTGCAGTAAATCAATGCAAGGGATTACTGCAGGCCTGCCCAAACTTCGGCCCTCCTGATGTTTTGGACTTCAGCTCCCAGAATTCTAAGCTTAGATTGCCAATGGCAAAGGACTGTGGGAGTTGCAGTCCAAAACATCTGGAGGGCCGAAGTTTGGGCAGGCCTGGGTTACTGTATGTGGGTCACATATCCAGATAAACATCATATATTCATATTCATTACTATCCAATATTCCCAGTCTGGCTTGCAGACAAAGCTAAGCACTGTGTTGGATCAGTCATCACTCAAGCAAATCTCTGTCTTAAGGTGTACCATTAAATTTCTTTCATTTATTTTTCAACAGTGTGTGTGTTGTGTCACTACAGTCGTGACTGAACCTTCTTGACTCCATGTCCATGGAGTTTTTCTTGGAAGAATAATGGAGTGGTTTGCCAGTTCTTACTCCACGTGCCTATAGCACCTGGTATTCCCTGGTGGTCCCCAATCCAAGTATTAACCAGGGCCGACCTTGCTTAGCTTCTAAAATCAGGCGAGATCAGATGTGCCTAGGGTCCATATAATGGACAGATTATTGAAGATGAGATGACATAGTGGCTTTTGTGCCTTAGTTTTGACTAGCATCCCTCAACTTTTTTCCATCATGTCATTCAGCAATAATTGTGGACCTTCACGACCAGAATGTGTATACAGCTTGCCATCAACAGTTACCCCCAGTGGCTGTCACAAGAAAAACCAACACAGTGGTCAAAAATGGGCATAGCCAAGGGGGCTCTTCAGAAAAAGTGATTTGAAAAGTGGACAGTGATTTTAAGGCAATTTGTCTTTAAGGAAAAGGCGTTTCAAATCTAAAGTGCAGTAGCAGTCTAATAAGGGAAGATGGGATGGCAATTGATTGCCTCATATGAGGGGCCAGACTCCACTCAGCTCCTCCTCTCCCTGAACAGACATTGTTCAAACTGACCATACTAGAAACAATGTGTTAATTTTAAAAAGTAGTACTTGAACTTGCTTATTTACCTCTCTATTATCCCTCCTGTTTTCCTTGTGTGTCCTGTTTATTTGATTACCTGCAGGTAGGGTGTGCCTCTTGGCCCCACCATCACTGTACCTTGCTTAACATAATGAAAGCAGAGATATAGAATAAGAACAATTCTGCCTCTTGTGCATATTATGGTAACTCCAAAAAGATATAAAAAATGCTTGCAGATTGGTTACTAAGATTACAGATTTCTTTCTGACACATTCAAATGAACATAAATAACAACACATTTCCCACTGGGGAGATTCTGATGAGTTTCTGACAGAGACCAAAGTCTTTCTAGGCTGCATATTAATGGCCTCCTTCAAATAAATGGAACTGATTAGGTGAAACAGTGCTCACCTTTCCTCATCAAGATGGTGGTGTTCAAAAATGTCAATTGCACTAAAATTAATGATGCTGGCTATCCAAACAAAGTGCCAAAGTTCACATATGTATTAATTATCATTTGAATGCTGTTCATCTTCAAATGTGAAATAAATGCAAGTAATGAAATGCATGTGGTGGGCTCCAGTGATGGGGAATCAATAAGCCAGCATAATATAAATTACATGGATGTAACTTCTTTATGTTTTCCCATTACCTTCTTTTATCATTGCCAAATGCACATAAAATTAACAGCTTTCTCTGGTTGGAGAGAAAGAGGAGCCAAATTTATGGACTGTTGCAATGAACAGGCCATTGTCTGTTGAATTTCACTTGCCTCTGTTTTATATATACTATAAAATAAAACTACTGGACATAGATAAGATGTTCCTGGTTACTTGACAGCATTTAGACAGATGCCAGGTCATTCATTCCAGGTGGGTTTACACCAGTGGAAATGTAGCAGAATTTTGAATCTGGTTGATTAAAAAAGGGAATAAAGTTTCAGTAGAAATGAGAGGGGATATGATTGAGACATACAAAATAATGCAGGGCATGAGTAAAGTGGACAGAGGGATGCTATTCTCCCTCTCACAAAATACAAGAACTAGGGACATACACTCAAATTGAGGGCTGGGAGAGTAAGAACAGACAAAAGAAAATATTTTTTTTCACCCAGCATGTTTTAGTCTGTGGAACTCCCTGCCACAGGATGTGGTGAGGGCATCTGGCCTGGATGCCTTCAAAAGGGGATTGGACAGATTCCTGGAGGAAAAGTCCATTACAGGTTACAAACCATGATGGAGATGTGTAATCTCCAGGCTAAAAACTGGGGTACTTGGGTACTTCAAGGGCCAGATGCTGGGAAGTGGTACCAGGAGACAGATATCTAGTCTCGTGCGCTCCCAGACGTATCTGGTGGGGCCACTATGAGATACAGGAAGCTGGACTAGATAGGCCTTTGGCCTGATCCAGCATGGCTCTTCTTATGTTTTTATGTCCTTATGACAGTCCAGATACAAATATGATTTATAGGTATGCATACAATGTGCTATGATGATACCCAGTAGTGTGTAATGGATAGAGTGAAGGACTAGGACTCAGAAGACCTTGGTTCAAATTAGGGATGGGCAGCTGATGAAAAATGACATGCTGTTTCATTGTTTTATAAGCTTATGAAACCTTACAAAATGAAAAGAAACAGCGAAACACCATTTTTGTTTTGGAAATGAAACTATTTGTCCTAATCTCTTGATCCAGCTGTCTTGAGAATAGCAGGTTTATTTTTTTTAAAAACTGTTTGATTTGTTTTCCTTTCTTCCCACACCTCAGCTGTAGAGATAACTTATCTCTGATCTTGATCTGCCTGAAGCTAGCCAGCCCAGGAGCTGACAGCTGAGCTATTCCCTTTGCTTGCTGGCTGCAAGTTGAGTTGAACTGATTGTTTTCCTTTCCTTTATAAGTAGTACTGTGGAGGTTAATATTTAAAATATTTTCTTTCCTTCCCTCACCGCGCTGGTCAGCTGTTGAGTTTATCTCCCTGAAATTCCCTGAAACAGCTAGCTATTAGGGTTCTAGATTGTTTACAGAGGGTTCTTTGCTTGAAAGGAAATTGTTTGGAAGGTTTGAGGGTCTTTGATTTAGGGCAGTGGGTTCCCCGTTAAATTAAAATATGGAAAGCTCCCAATTACAGTGGTACTTTGTATAAAGAATTTGTTCCAAATAAATTCTGTTAAGCAAATTTTCCTTTATACAAATTTCCCAGAGGAAAATGGAGTAATCTTTAATCGCGACCATTTTTATGTTGTGCATATTCACCCCATAGGCAATTCTGTTAAGCATTTATCCCATATCTCCAGAATTTTTATGTTGTACAGTTTTTATGTTATACAAACTGTTAGTTATACGAGGGTCCACTGTATTTATAGCCTTACAAAAAGTTTAATTTCATGACAAAAATTCTTTTAAATATCCATTATTAATGAAATGAAACAAAATGAAGACAAACAAAACAAAACACTATATTTCTGTTTTGTGCCCATCTCTAGTTCAAATTCTTGCTCAGCTATGGAACCTTACTGGGGAAGTGGAATCGATGAAGCAACCACCATAAATATCTCATCTTGAAAGCCCAGTTCGGGTCACTATAAGTTAGTTCCACCTTGAGAACACATAACAACATACAATGGTGCTTATGTGCACTGCTGGAGGGATCTGAGATTTAACCAATGAAACACTGGTGTTATCAAAGGATCCCATCTCTGTGATTTGTGATGCAAACTGATCTCGTCTGCACTCTCTTGGATTACTTTGTGGATCTGAACTCCATTATCTACCTTCTCTCATTGTTTCTGACCAAAGAAGGGTAAGAAGTTGGTTTTTTAAAAAAGAATCTTTCAAGTTTTGCCAGATTCTCCATGTTAATAATTTGTTTTTGTTTTTTTAAAAAAATCCGAATGCTAGACAAAGTGCAATGGAAAACAAATGCCTATCCCAGCCAGAGCTCTTTAAGCACTTATCAGCATTTGAGTCCAAAGTATTCAGCTTTATATGGACTAAACCCTATGTTACAGAAGAGGGTATTTCCCATGTGCTGATGGTGTGTGAGCATCACAGGGAGAGATTTTTCTCTCCTTCCACAATCTGCAACGTAGTAATCTTTGTTTTGTGATTGGTCTTCAAAATTTGATCAGATTCTTTCTCTGCAACTCTGATTTCTCAGACACAAACACCTGCCCCAATCACATTTCTTGATCACTAACATAATCTCAACTGCAATTATATATGTAAAGAATATGTTACCTCATGTAAGGGTAGCCCATTTTTTTCGGAGAAGCTGGCTGTTTTTAATAGAATTTTGATAAGCAAGTACAACTTCCTCCTTTCAATGATTAGGAAACCTCTGTCTATTAAGTTTAGCAAGTGCCAATGAGGAACACTTTCATTTTGTCTGTTTTTTGAAAAATTATGAAAATCTGCAAATTTCTTCCTGCTTGGATGGAAAAGACTTCTAATAATTGGAATGCAAAAGAAAAATATTTTCTTGACATGTTTATCCAACTCCACTACTGCACATTCTGAAACAGTTTTCAACTTAAAATTGCTATCAAAAAGTTATTCAGAAATGCAGATTCTGAGAGAAAATACATTTAGAAGTGCATATTTTGCCACAGTCAGTCAACTGATTCTTATACTGCGTTTTCCAATGTAGCCACTGTGACGTCACCCCTTTCACAGACTGGGTTTCAAAGGCACAACTGGGTTATTTTCAACATCCCACTGCTGTGCCACCAAATTGTGATGACACCTCCCTTTTTACATGTGTGATTGTGATGGAAACGGTAATGCTGCCACCTTTTATTCACTTGGTAATGCTGCCACCTTTTAAATAGTCGCCTTATGAATTGGGACAGACTCAGATGTATAATATATTGAAACAATAATGAAGTTCATTGAGAAAATAATAAATATAACAATGTCTGAGGATGGTATGCGTTGCCTTTAACATACAATAGATTTAATCAACTCTACAAGCCTCCCTGTCATCTGCACCACTGCTGTCATCCCCACCACACCCACCACCGATGTTGACGCCGCCCCCTCACCACCATCACCTTCAGATAAGAGCATCCACTGTTGTCCACAGATTTCCGTATCCCGGGGGGTGACCCAGAACCAATCCCCCATGGTTTCAGGGGTCCTAGTGTATATAAATAGTCAAAGTATCCGCCCACTCACAGAAGGGCAAATGTTGGAATCTTGTGAAATACATATATTTAGCCAGCTAGTGAGCCCTCGGCCACTGCAGATAGCTGAAAGAAGACTGAGTCATGGCAACTATTTTCATAAATCACAGTTTCCATGCTGAGATGGAGTGTAAAGACAATTACCATTATTGTTTGATACGTTTTGCCATCATTCCTTAGACTGATCCAAACCCTAGATTCCCAGAGCCTTAGTAGCTCATGATTTTGTATCTGTTATTTTAATTGTTTAATTGTTTAATTTTAATTGTTATATATATATAATATTTCAATATCTTTGTAATCCTTTTTATCCATAATTTTAAATTTTAGCATACCGTATTTAATTTATTATTATATCTATCTATAAAGTTTACTCCTGTGTGGTTTTACATGATTTCTAATTTTTGACTAGACATTGATGCTCATATGTATTATTAGTATTACTCCTTATTTTAGATTGCATATGTAGTACTTTGGTCTAAGACCGTCAATAAAATACTACTCCTCAGACTGATGAAGCTGCTTGGATGAGCAGAGAAACATTTCAATCTCAAGAAAAAAAGTACAGTTGTCATAACTCAACTTCCAGGGAAACTAGCTTCCACATTTATCATGAAGAGATTTCTTAGAACAGCATATTATATTTGCATTTGGTTCTCAGTTTGGTTACAAATGGAATGCTTGGACAAAGTGACAGGTCAGGACTTAGAGTTACCTGGTTTTGAGTCTCTGCTCAGGTGTTGAAACTCACAGGGATGGTGGCACAGGTAGAACTACTCCTAATATACATCATTTTCCATCCATGTAAGGGTCGCTATAAGACAATTTCAACTAGATGGGACATAATATGAACCTACGCACCCCAATTCCTTTAATCATACCATAAGAATCTTGACATTCTACTCATCATTCATAGCTGCCAATGTCCCTCCCTAACTTTTTACACCCCAGAAGTGCAATGAGTACAAATTCCAAAAATTCCCTTTAAGAGTGTGAGACTAACATTTATTTTTGCAAAACATAATACATACCCTGAAGTTCCATCAAACTTTAAAAATTCAGTAAATACAGCCTTAGGCATTGCTCAAAAGTGTGTCCATATGAAATGTGCATACCGTGCCAATTATAAACTTTAACTGGCTTTGTATTAGATTGGATTTTAAATATGTTCTCTTTTAATTTGGATGGTCTCCAGAAAGAGCAATTGCTAAAAAATCAAGTTTGCCTGACAAAAGAAGTTAAGTTACTTCAAGGGAGGGTCATTTTTTAATTATCAAATATAACAATACTGTGGAAGGGGACTCTTCTTTTTTACAGAAAAGGGAGCAGATTTTGCACTGGAACTTGGCATGAGCAGATATTAAACATACGTCTCAATAAATATATAACATTCTTGGGACAACCTGTTCTTGTTACCAACAACTGCAACAGCAATGATTAATCTTTCTTCCCCTTCTCCTCCTCCTGCACATAACCAATGAGATGGTTTCTGCCATCAGTTTCTCTTTAAATGTTAATTGCTATTTAATGTTTTTAATAAGACCCATAGGGAATGTCTTGACCAGATTCTCCATTGTTTGTGAGCAGTATGCCCTCTGCTGTGTCAATCCCACAGAAGACTCATCAATAGAGATGGGCACGACTCATTGAAATTTTCATTTTTGTTTTCATTTTTTCATTTTGTTTTGCAACGAAAATGAAAACGAAAAATTTTTCAGAAGCAAAACGACAACGGAAACAAAACGAAAAATTTTGCTGTGTTTTTCGTTTTTGTTACGGCAGACACATTGCATTGAAAAGAATGCTAACGAAACGAACATGTTTTGTTTTTGTTTTTGTTTTTTCGTTTCGTTTTGTTTCGTAACAAAAACAAAAACAAAAATGTGCAAAAAACCCCCGAAAAATGAAAACGAACTGAAATGAACCCCCTAAAAGAAAAACAAAAAACGAAAAATTATTTTTTTGAGTCGTGCCCATCTCTACTCATCAACACTCTCCTGCCCAGTTAGGTACCTGACAGATATTTTTGCTTATGAGCCATCATTCCTGAATGGTACCCATGCTGGATGGGATTGATGGAAGTCCAGAATATCCAGAAACCATCACATGAAGTCATCTTATAAATTTAAAAACAAAATGGTACCATATCACCCATACTCCATGCAGAATGGTACTTTGGCTCCATCAGTGGAACAGACTCCATATGGCTCCTTGCATCTGCAATTCAAATGTTCTGAGGATCACTCCAAATAGTAAACAGTTTTGTTTGGCACTGAACCATCATAGTTTTAAATTGATGATCATATTACTCTTCCATGGAGTACAAAGTGCTACAGCCTCCAGCTGTTAAACATAAACACAGACATCTATTACTGTCCTCTGAAATGGTAACATCCTTTTAAAAAAACACATAACTTTGAATAGCTAGAGGGAAATGAATTAGATTCAGTATAATCTCTGGTGTCACCAATGCTGCCCGTCTCTGTAATTGTATAGCATTATCACAATTCACTCTTCTGTCTCTTCTTGCATAGAGAATTGAAACATCATTTGAGCTTCCTCCAAGGATGGATTAACAAGATTGTCTGTGACATGACTTGATTAATTAATGAGACTAGAGTATTCTCTGGTCCGTATGTGCTGTTCTTGAACTTCTGAGACAGGAAAATATTTCTAACCTTCAATATTTTAGAAGCCAACTGGGTGAAGCTAAATTCTAGCCTGACCTTCAATAATAATACAACAAAAATCCATTAATGTATACACCAGACTAGTTAGCTACATCCAAGGTGATTCCTTCCTCCCCGCCCCAATATAAAAAAGTAGACGTGATCATGGATGAAGTTTAGAGGACAAAAGAGAAGGAAAGTTTAAAAGTTTGAAAGATGATAATTGGACTCCCAGTTTTCCTCCTTAGAAAGGAGCAAGCAAAAAAGAAAAAGGGTGGCCAGTGGAATTTGCTATATCCTCTCCTTCTGTGAGTATTAATGCATGCATTTCCCAAAGGAAATTAGTCTTTCCTTTGGCATCATTTTGATGGGAGAAAGAGCAGAACAGATCAAAAGAGAAAACAAGGAATCAGTAACTTGGTTGTTTCAATTACTAAAGAACATAGCTAATCCAACCACTTTAAGTAGAATCGTCACTGAATTCCAACTATTGTAAATTAGACAGATATAGAAACATGTGAATAAACAGAAAAGATAGAGATAGAGATAGAGATAGAGATAGAGATAAAAAGATCTGCTTGAGAGGAAAAACTGGAGGAAAGTAGAATAAATCTGGAGTTGATGAATATCTCCTTACTTCTCCAGTACTGGAATTTTGACGTGCTCTTTAGGACCCAGAGGAACTGGTATGGAGTTAGTAAAGCTGTGCTGAGTGGGTGACATCTACCATTCACTGGCACAAGATATCTTATTGGAGAACTGAGGACCTTTCGATCTCCAAATATTGGGTATTAATTTTTATAAGCTCCAGATAGCCTGTCTAAGGGCAATGGTACTGGGGAAGTATTCATTAACCCACCTGGAGGGTCACCATTTCCCTAGCCCTGTCCAATTGGGTGTCCACCAAAAATGAAGAGCGTGGGCTAAAGAAATAAAGAAGTTCTTTAATTTCCTTCTAAGTAAATTTTCAGACTTATAAAAATTTCAAATATCAAATTACAATGCTTGACATGCCTGTTCTTTTTGAAAAGGCAATGTAGTAGGTATCCATGTTACTCCATGGTAACAATTCATACCAGAGATAGTCCTTGTATCACCTATAAGACCAATTAGAAGATTTAACTGGTGTGAATTAAATGTTCCATATTAAGAATCGCATGCAAGCAATGTCTGAAGAAAGAAAAAACTAGACATGTTCTATTAGGGTAATATAATATTTCAACCTTTGGTTTTGAAGTGACCATTTCCATCAGATTTACCAGTGGGGTGCGGGAGAAGAAGTGCATGGTTAAAACTGAATATGCTGACATACAGTCGAATGACTAGTCCAATACAAACCCAGGAGATGTGGAAATTGGGAGGGGGGTTAGAGAGAGAGAGAGGACAGGTTAGCCCATCCTTGATTTGTTTGCCTAAAAAGCTGTGGAATATTTATATATAAAATTAAAACTTAGGTATGGTATATCTGTAATAATAATTCCTAATATTGGAAATCCCACTTGTTCATGTAGATTACTGTAGAAAGCAAAATAGATTTCTGCTTACTTGAAGAAATGAAAGTGAAACCTAGTTCTCAGGCATCCTGGAGTGATTTCTAGAACAATTTTTGGAGAAGGTAGCCATCTTAGTCTGTGCAAGAATTCCAGGCAAAAATCAAGGACAAAAACACCAAAAGATAAAAAACATGTGGCACCTTAAAGATTAACTTTCATATTTTAATGTAATGTTTTGTGGACACATCCCTTCTTCAAACATATAGCAAATATAGCATATAGCAAATATAGCATATAGCAAATATATATATATATATATATATATATATATATATATATATATATATATATATATATATATATATATATATATATATATATATATATATATATATTTGGGGTATCTGGATATATATATATGTTTTCGTAGATTTTCACGGGTATAGGTATGCATGTTAGGGTGGATTCGGGTTTCTTCCCGTGTAGAAATCTGGTTGTTTTGGCGACGTTTCGACGAGGTCTCACTCGTCATCTTCAGGCTGGTGTTCTGGCTTCTTTCTTCTTGAAGCAAAGCGTGGTCTCAGTTGAAGTCCTTCTATAAATACTGCTGGGGTGTGTGTGGTTTGCTTGCTCTGTTGCTGATTGTAGGTTCGTTTGTTCTTTTGTGATCTGCTGTGTGGCTGAGGCGATCGTTAAGGGATTAACTGCTGGTGGGTTAGATGGCTGTTTAGAGACATCCTGTGTGGGTGAGGTGCTGGATGTGTGTCTATTAGCCTTTTGTTTCTTAACGACCTTGGTGATGGGTGTTCTGGCAGCATCCTGGTCTTTGGTGGAGTGGGGTTCTGTGTCTTGTGAATTCATTTTGGTCTGGCTAAGGGTCTGTGGTCTCCCAATGTTTTTTTGGCGTGTGTAAGTGTGTTCCATGTGGTGACTGGAGTGGGGGTGTAGCGGTAGATGGTACAGTCGTGGTTTTGTTATTGGATGGTGGTTTCGTTTCATCTGTGGGAAGGGTCTGGGTTTGTGTTTGGTGTGGATGGAAGGTGGTGGCATCTTGTGTCCTTTTGGACCTGGTGTCAGTCTTTGTGACAGAGGCTCGTCTGTTGACCAGGGCTAGTTTCCAGATGTCAGGCAAGCGGGAGGTGTCGTCACGTTTATTCATGTTGTTTGGGTGTTTCTCTATTTCAATGGCTTCCATGATTATTCGACTGTTGAAGTGTTCAGTTTTGGAGATGAGTTTGGTTCTTTCAAAATCAATTTCATGACCTGTTGTTTTTATGTGCTGGAAGAGAGAGGAAGATTTTTCTTCTTTTTTGACTGCGTTCTTGTGTTCTGCGATGTGTGCGCTTATTCTCCTGTTTGTCTGTCCGATGTATGTGGCTGGGCAGACTTTGCATGGTATTTCGTAGACTCCTTGGTTTTCTAGCTCAATCTTGTCTTTGGGGTTTCTTAAAATGTTGGCTATTTTTTGTTCGGTGCAAAAGGCTGTCTTGATATTGTGTTTGTGGAGAATTTTGCTGATTTTGTCTGTGGTGCCTTTGATGTAAGGGAGGAGGGCAGTGCCATTGTTCTCTTCTGTTTCTTGGTTCTTGGGGGGTGTTTCTTTTTGGATTAGTTTGGTGATGGTGTTTTTTTGGAATCCGTTCGCAATTAAAGCATTCGAGAGAGTGTGTAATTCAGTTTTTAGGTGGACCGTAGAGCTTGGGGTATCTGGATGATTTCTCTCTGGGGATGATGCTTGGCTTGATTTCTTCACTTAAGGGAGAGGCTTTTATTTGCCCCAAGCTCTACGGTCTCCCCAAGATTCACAAAGAAGAAACACCTCTCAGACCCATAGTCAGCTCCATAGGCTCACCCCTACAAAACCTCGCCAAATTTCTTGCCAAACAACTCCAGCCCTATGCAAAATCCATCACTTCATACGTACAAAACTCGTTCCACTTCATAGAAATTATAAAGAAACAAGACCTACAACCCAACGACCTACTCGTGAGCTTCGATGTTGTTTCGCTCTTCACACAAGTGCCCATTCAAGAAGCCTTGACAGCTATCCACAACAAATACAACCCCCCCAAGCACATCCTAGATCTGACCAACCACTGCCTAACCAACACATACTTCATCCACAATGGACAAAGATACAAACAGATAGAAGGAGCACCCATGGGATCACCCCTCTCACCGGTCATCGCAAACCTATATATGGAACACTTTGAAACCAACGTGTTACAGAAGTCCGAACATAAACCCAAACTCTGGCTCAGATATGTTGACGACACCTTTGTTATCTGGCCACACGGGAAAGACAAACTGAACAACTTCCTCACACATCTCAACAGCCTACACCCCAAAATACAATTCACTATGGAAATAGAAGCCAACAACCAACTTCCCTTCCTGGACGTCCTAATCTACAAAAAACCCGACGGCTCCTTAGGACATACCATCTACCGGAAAAAAAAAACACATACAAACCGCTACTTAAATGCACAATCACACCACCACCCTGCACAGATCAACTCCGTAGCAAAAACCCTCATCTCCAGAACCAAACGCCTCGCTGACAAAGACCACCTAAAAACTGAATTACACACTCTCTCGAATGCTTTAATTGCGAACGGATTCCAAAAAAAACACCATCACCAAACTAATCCCAAAAAGAAACACCCCCCAAGAACCAAGAAACAGAAGAGAACAACGGCACCGCCCTCCTCCCTTACATCAAAGGCACCACAGACAAAATCAGCAAAATTCTCCACAAACACAATATCAAGACAGCCTTTTGCACCGAACAAAAAATAGCCAACATTTTAAGAAACCCCAAAGACAAGATTGAGCTAGAAAACCAAGGAGTCTACGAAATACCATGCAAAGTCTGCCCAGCCACATACATCGGACAGACAAACAGGAGAATAAGCGCACGCATCGCAGAACACAAGAACGCAGTCAAAAAAGAAGAAAAATCTTCCTCTCTCTTCCAACACATAAAAACAACAGGTCATGAAATTGATTTTAAAAGAACCAAACTCATCTCCAAAACTGAACACTTCAATAGTCGAATAATCATGGAAGCCATTGAAATAGAGAAACACCCAAACAACATGAATAAACGTGACGACACCTCCCGCTTGCCTGACATCTGGAAACTAGCCCTGGTCAACAGACGAGCCTCTGTCACAAAGACTGACACCAGGTCCAAAAGGACACAAGATGCCACCACCTTCCATCCACACCAAACACAAACCCAGACCCTTCCCACAGATGAAACGAAACCACCATCCAATAACAAAACCACGACTGTACCATCTACCGCTACACCCCACTCCAGTCACCACATGGAACACACTTACACACGCCAAAAAAACATTGGGAGACCACAGACCCGTAGCCAGACCAAAATGAATTCACAAGACACAGAACCCCACTCCACCAAAGACCAGGATGCTGCCAGAACACCCATCACCAAGGTCGTTAAGAAATAAAAGGCTAATAGACACACATCCAGCACCTCACCCACACAGGATGTCTCTAAACAGCCATCTAACCCACCAGCCGTTAATCCCTTAACGATCGCCTCAGCCACACAGCAGATCACAAAAGAACAAACGAACCTACAATCAGCAACAGAGCAAGCAAACCACACACCCCCAGCAGTATTTATAGAAGGACTTCAACTGAGACCACGCTTTGCTTCAAGAAGAAAGAAGCCAGAACACCAGCCTGAAGATGACGAGTGAGACCTCGTCGAAACGTCGCCAAAACAACCAGATTTCTACACGGGAAGAAACCCGAATCCACCCTAACATGCATATATATATATATATATATATATATATATATATATATATATATATATATATATATATATATATATATATATATATATATATATATATATATATATATATATATATATATATATATATATATATATATATATATATATATATATATATATGCCTGGAACTCTGGAGCAATGAAATATAAAGGGAAGAATCTGCTGCTTCCTCTTCTTCATTGTTTATTCTAGCAATTGCTACTCCAAGATTGTACTTGTGAAAGCCCCACACACCGAGCACACACAAACAGAGTCCGATACGTTACCAAAAGTCAGAAGCCAGGGAAACAAACAGAGTTCAGTCCTTTGTCAAGAGCCAGGAGCCAGAGAGATAACCAGAGTTCTTATTACCAATCTGAGGTCACAACAGGACAGCAAGCCAAGGAGCAGAATGCAGGTCATAGTCAAGGAACAGTCCAAGGGTTGAGAAGACAGGCAAGCAGAGTTCAAGGGCAGGGCCATGAATGAATAGGAGTGTGGCCGAGGTGACACGTTGCTTCCACAAAGCCTTCTCATGTCCGTCGCCAGCTTTATCCTAGAAGAGGATCCACCCTTACACCTGGGAATCTATTGTGTTAGTACTCAGGACTACTGGACCAAAGGTTCCTTATGGGATTCATAAATCTTATCCCCCCTTCTATGTTGATGCAGGATTCTTTCGGCAACCCTCCTGTGAGGCAAAGCTGGTGGTGCATTCCCCGTTATTTAGAGCTGCTGGCTGATAAGAAGGATCTGGAGCAACGGTTCTCAGCCTTTGGGTCCCCAGATAGTCCTGGACTGCAACTCCCAGAAATCCTGGCCAGCTCAGCTAGTGATGAAGAGTTCTGGGAGTTTCAGTCCAGGAACATCTGGAGACCCACAGGTTGAGAACCACTGGTCTGGAGGCTCTGCTGCCAGCTTTCCATCCATTAACCCCTCAGGGTCAGGTTCTGCAGCAGGCAGGATCCTGCTAGTACTTCCTCACTCAAATGTGCCCCGTGTGGTTGTCACAATTCTCACCCACCATTGGCTATGTGTTGCTCCCAACAGCCTGATGGTGCCACCCAGGTATTTGCCCATGCCCAAGTGCAACCTGCCCTCTGCTTCCCCCTTGCTCTTGGCATGTCCTCCTGGCATGCCTGTTTTCAGGGTTCAATCAGTATGTTCATGGCAGTCATTTCCTAGTATGTAGGCATTGTTTAGCTGTTGGTGTGCACTCTTTTTGTTGGGCACTATCATTGAGAAGGTGTCAGCAAATACAAAGAAACCCTTTAAACATGTTTGGTGTGAGTTTTTTTAAGGGGAGAAATAATGGCTGTGTAGTATTCATATTGGCTGTAATGGAGTTCTGAATAGCTAGAAATACTGAATTTTAAAATTCTGAATTCCAAATTCAGGGCTGTAATCCTGAATTTGAATGTCAAGGCTAGTACACATCCCTACATTATTTTCCATTGTTGAACAGAACTCCTCCCTCCACAATTCACTGAGAAAGATTTTGAAAGCCTGACCAGGGATGGGGGACATGAATTGTTTAAACTGTTATGTGCTATAATCATACACTCTCCATTTCACCATGGAAAGCATTTTGTGCAGAAATAAGAAAAGCCTTGAGAAATGCAAACATTACCCATGTTTTGAGAATGTTAGAGCTTCATTTGACAAAAATTGGTGAGGCATTTTCATGCAACAAGTGCAGGTTAATTTAGGGTTAATTCTTTCTTTCTTTCTTTCTTTCTTTCTTTCTTTCTTTCTTTCTTTCTTTCTTTCTTTCTTTCTTTCTTTCTTTCTTTCTTTCTTTCTTTCTTTCTACAATCATCACTCAGATGGAAAATTCCCGTATAAAGAGAGCACCTGTTGTTTGTGGAAGAAGCAAATTCAATTCAGCTTGCACAAGTCCATTTCACACAACAGGTGGGATCCATACCAGTAGGGAAAACAAGAAACCAACAAGGTATCTCATTTTGAGAAAATATTGATCTGTCCTATTTCTAGGTGAGAATAAGGTTGAAATATAAAGAAAGAAGAACCACTCATGGTCCTTAGATATTCCACAGCCTTCCCAATAGGGAATGTTATTCAATAAATTTCACCTAACTTAAATTTTCCACTTGCACTACCTGCCAATTATGACTGGTTATAAACCTCCCTGAAGCCTTAAAGAGAATGGGATGGGCAAAAACACACTGCCACTCCAGTCCAGTTTGAGTAGCAGCCAAAAAATCCTATTTGGCCCTTACACAACCAGCTACTCTCATTCTCTCAACTGGGATGGAGGCTGGGGAGAGGGCTAGATCACAAAAGAGGCCTCTCACCATGTGGTGAGGCCTTACGAAGATTCTGGCACCTTCCAGGCAGCCCCTAGGCTGCACAAATATGACACTAGCCAGGCAGGAGGCAAAGTGGCCCCACCCAGAACTACGGCTGCTCGGAGCTTCCATTCTCAGTTATGGATGGTCTCTGGATATTATTATCTTCAAGCTTCTTTAAAGTAATTTCCTGAAATCTGTCCCAAGGAAGAAGTTCAGGGACCACAGAAAGCTGGCTTCTTGTGTGGGTGAGCAAATAAACAAAGCAGCAATAAGGAGCAATAGAATGATTGTATTGGCTAGAATTCTGGAAGGTGGTACTCAACACTGCAACATTGTGTTGCAGATTCACCATCCTTGTTTGAAAAGTCTAAGAAGAAAAACAATTTATTGAAAACACAACATTGATGTGGGTGTGGAAAGGAGCAATTGATAGCCCCAGGACAGAGTAGTCAGCTGTCCATTCTATCAGCTATGAGTGAAGGCTGTGAGACCATTTATACTCTGTTGCTTGTGGTGAGGAAGTTTGAATTGCAGGAAGCAAAAGGCAGAAAAGAGAGAAGAAAACAGAGTTGCAAAGAGAAAAGCAACACTGACCAGCCAATAGCAGAAGGCTTTTTAATGATAGAGATAGAGAAGGAGATAAAAGAGGGGACCACGTGGGTAGAAAAGACATAACAGAGAAAAGTGAACAAAAGACAGAAGACACATTTCTAGCATGAGGGTGGTTAGAGAAGCTGGACCCCTGGATGTGGGAGAAGGTCAAGATGAAGTTGCCTATAGAAGAGACTGGAAAGAGGCAGAGATACCAATCAGGCAAGCAGACAGGCTTCTCACAGGAGAGAGATGGGAGGAGGTGAACTAAGAAAGATGGAAAGAGTGGGGTTGCAGTCCAGTTTGAGGAAGAGGATCCTATAGAATGGACCATTTACATATACCCGACGAAAGGGGCTCCCTGGAAGAAGGAGGAGCTGCCAGTGCCAACCAATCACCATACAACAGCAACCAAAGAAGACTGGGCTTGGCACCCATGTTGTGGGACTTTTTGCTCCTGTCAGAGGAACCCAATGCAGAAACTGCTAAGGACCACAAGTGTTTTGGATGCATCCCCATTGAGGAACTCTTTGTAAGCCACTGTTCATCAGTGGGGACAAGCCCTGTTAAATGGTCCTGTTGAACCCACTTAAATCATTGTTCATGACTAGAGATGGGCACGACTTGAAAAAAAAATTTTTTCGAGTTGTCGTTAGTCGGGCCGGTTCCGTTTCAGGTCGTTTCCATTTTTCGCGAAAATTTGCAAAAATTAGTCGGTTTGTTTTTTCATTTTTTCATTTTCGTTAGTACTGGGTTTTTTGGGGGGGGTAGCGGGCTCCTGGAGGCAACTCTCTGGGGTGGGTGCCTCCTCTGGCCCGCTATAAAGGGAAAGCGGGCTCATGGAGGCACCCGTGGGTGCCTCCTATCCTCACCCACTAGGAAAGGGAAGCAGGCTCCAAGAGACCCCTCAACATGGGGGTCTCCCCTCCTCACCTGCTGCTGCTGCAAAATGGTATGCAATAGCCATATGGATATGCATACCAGTTGCAGACAGTGAGACTAGTGATGACAGTGAACCCAGAGCCATAGGTGATGCCTAACTAAGGCTCTCGCACCACCATGTCTCACACAGAAGGGAATTGTACTTGCGTGTAGTGCAATGCAAGTAGATCTGGCTTAGGGTTAAGGTGGGTTAGTGCAAGGGCTAGGGTTAGGCTAGTGACGGGTAAGGTTACGGTGGGCTAGTGGGTTGCACCTCTGTGTGCCTCTCTGACCCACTAAGAAGACAGTCTGTGACGTATGGGTAAGGACTGGAGTCAAGGATTAGGGTTAGGGTTAGGGGGCTAGGGCAGGTTTTAGGGGGCTTTTTGGCACATCCCAGAAGTCTCCATGGCCAAGTGGCCATGAGATTGGTGGGATGGCTCCAAAAATTTGCATGGTCGTCCACTCCCACATGGCTGGCCACTTGGCCAGCCCATCATTGCGCAGGTGTAAATAAAATAAAATAAAATAAAATCAATGGAGGACAGAGGAGGAGAGGAGAGACATTTTGTTGCAAGAAAAAACCCACTGCTACTGTGAAAAATCTGGCAGTTTATAAATTTTCGCGTGTTTCTGTTGTGCTTGTGTGTTTTTGGAGCATGATTTCAAAAACAATATTGCGTTCGCCGCCCCATTTTGGATCCCCCGCCCGCACTGCATGGCATGGTGAGTCCGGCTGCCCAGGACGGGGGGGGGGAGGCGGGACCCCCCCTCCAGAAACCAACCCTCCAGTAGGTGCCCTGCGCCCTTAGTCAAGCAGGCATTTTTCCGCCTGCTTTTTTGGCCCGGGAATGGGTGGGGGGAGAGTTTAAAAGTTTTTTCCTGTGCTGTCCGTGCCGCTTGCTTGCGCTTTAATTGCGGCGGCCGGCGGCAAGACTGGGCTTTTTGCTGGCTGCGAACCTGCGGCAAGTCCCACAGAGCAGCCCAGGATGGGGGATGGGGGGGAGGCCGGTGACCTCCAGAAACAACCCCTCTGGTAGGTGCCCTGAGGCACGGCAGGCATTTTCCGCCTGCTTTTCGGCCGGGAACCGTTTTTTTTTTAACTTTTAAAAACTTTTTTTCTGTGCCGCGTGCCATCGCGCGATCGCGCGATGCAAGAAACAAGCACGACAAATCAGACCAAAATTGTTCGTTCGTCGGTTCGAGCTCGAAGTCTGGCGGAGTAATTCCCGTTACCGTTTCTGTAGAGTAACGGAACCGAGTAACGGAAACGGAAACGGGAATACCGCTAAGTTGTGCCCATCTCTATTCATGACACTTCTTTCTTAGGCAATAAATCTTTGTTTGGGATCAAGATGGAAGAATTGACAGATGTGAAAAGGGAACCTGCTCATAGTGGGATAGTATGAAAAGGTTCAATTGCTTTCTGTGTCCCGTAAAACTAGTGTCTGTTACAAGCCTGGCCAATCTGTAGTAAATGTAATTGCTGAGAAGCTGAGAAGGTAGTATCGAAGAAGCATATTTGCTGCATTCAGAGTTTCTCTTGAAGCCTTAATGAGATTAACATCTTGTATGCCAACTAGTTGTACTTCACCGATGTCACATAGCATTTGCACAAAGCACCAGCTATAATTTTTTTTAGCTAATAACACTGGAATATTCCTATCTAGTATTGTACAAAGATTTGGTTTCAACGAAATTAAACTGGGGGTGTGGGAGGGGAGGGTTCTCAGCTGAGACACCAATAATTCATGCAGGTGGCAGATAACAATTGTAAAACATTTTGTTTTTGCAGCTGAGGGAGAAATGAATTATGTCTTTGCCAATTTGTAAATGAACATTATTGTTGCCATATGCATTAAAAATAAATAGCAAAATCACTTTTGCTGTAGGAATCAAAGGCGATACTGGACAGCTTACATGATTGATGGTATTTGCTATTTTTAGTCAAACTTTTATCCTCCAGGGAGCTTAAGACAAAGTAACTGGTTCCCTCTTCCTCACTTTTTTCTTCACAACTCCATGAGGTGGAAATAAATTTACTGGCCTGAGAGGACCAAGTAAGATTCAGGCCTCAAAATGAACTCTAAACTCTTTATTGAGCATTCTACAGGTGAAACTCGAAAAATTAGAATATCATGCAAATGTTCATTTATTTCAGTAAATCAGCTCAAAAGGTGAAACTAATATATGAGTTAGACTCATTACATGCTAAGTGAGATATGTCAAGCCTTACTTTGTTATAACTGTGATGATTATGGCATACAGCTTATGTACACCTCAAATTCACAATCTCAGAAAATTAGAATAATGCGAATAGGTTCCCTATTCACAGTAGTGCATCAAAAACCACCACACACAGCTGGATCCTGGTCGTGGGCTTCAAATGTCATATTCCTCTTGTCAAGCTGCTCCTGAACAACAAACAACATTGGAAGTGTCTTACCTGGGCTACAGGAACAAAAACACCTGGTCTGTTGCTCAATGGTCCAAAGTCATCTTTTCTGATGAGAGCAACTTTTGCATCTTATTTGGGAACCAAGGGCCCAGAATCTGGAAGAAGAATGGAGTGGCACACTATGCACAACACTTGAAGTCCAGTGTGAACTTTTCACAGTCCGTGTTGATATGGGGAGCCATGTCATCTGCTGGTGTTGGTCCACTGTGCTTCATTAAATCCAGGGTCAGCACAGCCGTCTACCAGGAGATTTTGGAGCACTTCATGCTTCCTTCCACATATGAGTTATATGGGGATGCTGAGTACATATGCATGCATAGACTTTTCAGAGGTCTGATATTATTTCCAATCCTTATGTTATTGATGTCATGTAATATTCTAATTTTCTGTTATTGTGAATTTGGTGTTCTCATAAGCTGTATGCCGGAATCATCACAATTATACCAAAGTAAGGCTCGACATATCTCGCTTTGCATGTAATGAGTCTATCTCATATATTAGTTTCATCTTTTGAATTGACTTACTGAAATAAATGAACATGTGCACGATATTCTTAATTTTTCGAGTTTCACCTGTAGGTACTACATCTCGATGGTTCCCCAAGGGCTTACAAAATTTCCAGGTTAGGGCATGAACAACAATGGCTTGTGCATATTTACTCGGATGTAAGCTTGCAACATAACTCAGTTTCCTTTTGCTCTTTCCTTTGCTTCCTCTGCCATTCAAAACAGCTTAAGGCTCAGTGGTTAGTTTCCCCTGCAGGGCCATTCAGCTTCCTACCTGCATCCAGCACCCTTTTCCTGCAGACCTGGTCTGGCCTCAAGCCAACTCCACCTGCATCTCCAGTGCCCCATCCTTCTCTTTCATTCCTGATTTAATGTTATGCTTATTGAAAGACACACATCTCACCCTCACCTCTTCTGCCTGGACCAGGTCTGGTTACTACGTGATGGGAAGATAGCAGTGTGGCATCTGGCTTAGTGCATGGGCAATGGCAGCCTCTCCACACCCCACACTCAAGGAAGGGGCAGGCAACAGAATCTTCCTCAACACTGCCATGCTTGTCATATGGCCTCCAAGCTGCCACGTGCCATGCTTCCTCTTACTTGTTTATGGGATCAGCTTACATTGGGAGGGGATGAAGAAGAAACCTGTCAGCAGAGCTTCTCATGCTCATACAATCATTAAAACAGATTTTGAATATGTTTCACCTGAATAGACAAAACTGTGATCATGTGACATGCAGAGTACACTGTCTGTGGATGCTTGGATTCATTGTGTCCAAATGTCCTCCTCATATGCTTTCATCTTTCAAGCAGATTGAACTAGATCAATATTGGCAGACCCATGGCATGTGTGCCAAAAGTGTCACTTGGAGCCCTTTCTGTGGGCTCCCCACATTGACCCTTCACAGCCACCAGTATTCAGATTAAATTGCTGTATTGGCACTTTGTGAAAAAAGAGTGGGTTTTAAAAAGGTTTATTAGTTTCTAGGAAAAGGAAAAATGAAAAGGGGAAGGGGAAGTGGAGGGGAAATGAATACATTGGATGCAGTTCAGAAACAAAGACCAAATACCATTGAATACAACTAATGCTATATATATCATTTAGAGATGGGCACGACTTGAAAAAAAATTTTTTCGAGTTGTCGTTAGTCGGGCCGGTTCCGTTTCGGCTCGTTTCCGTTTTTTGCGAAAATTTGCAAAAATTAGTCGGTTCGTTTTTTCATTTTTTCGTTGTCGTTAGTACTGGTTTGGGGAGGGGGTAGCGGGCTCCTGGAGGGAGCTGCAGGAGTCAGCCAGAGCCACAAGTGACGGACTGGCAGACTCTTTGCACCCGCTGTGTCTCACGTACTTGCATGTAGTGCAATGCAAGTAGATCTGGCTTAGGGTTAAGACGGCTTAGCACAACGGCTAGGGTTAGGCTAGTTACGGGTGAGGTTACGGTGGGTATTGGGGTGCATCTGGGTGCCTCTCTGACCCACTTAGAAGGACAGTGTACTGGCGTATGGGTTAGGCTTAGGGTTCGGGTTTGGGCTATGATTAGTGGGCTGTTTATGCCCGATTGGCACATCCCAGAAGTCTCTGTGGTCAACCTGGCCAAGCGGCCATGCGATTGGTGGAAAATTTGCATGGTCTACTCCCATGGGAGAGCCCATCATTGCAAATGTGCAGGTGTAAAAAAATAAAATAAAATAAAATAAAATAAAATCAACGGAGACTTTTTTTTGCAAGAAAAACCCACTGCTGCTACTGTAAAAATTCAAGCATTTAAAATAGCTAATTTTCGCATGTTTCTGTGGTGCTTTGGTGGGGTTTTGGGCAAAAATTTCAAAAAAAATATTGCGGTCGCCATTTTGGATCCCCCCCCACCGCATGGCAAATGGATGCGTCCTCCCAGCCTGGTACAGTCAGCAAAACCTGGCCATGCGATTGGTGGAATGGCTCCAAAACTTTGCATGGTCCACTCCCATGGGCGAGCCCATCATTGCGAATGCGCAGGTGTAAAAAAATAAAATAAAATAAAATAAAATCAACGGAGACTTTTTTTGCAAGAAAAACCCACTGCTGCTACTGTAAAAATTCAAGCATTTAAAATAGCTAATTTTCGCATGTTTCTGTGGTGCTTTGGTGGGGTTTTGGGCAACGATTTCAAAAAATATATTGCGGTCGCCATTTTGGATCCCCCGCACTGCATGGCAAATGGATGCGCCCTCCCAGCCTGGTACCAGCAGCGCAGCAGTAGCAATAGCCAAGGAGAGGGGTAGCGGTTCAAGCTCGAAGTCTGGGGCAGTGATTCCCGTTACCGTTTCCGTAGAGTAACGGAAACGAGTAACGGAAACGGAAACGGGAATACCGCTAAGTCGTGCCCATCTCTAATATCATTATTAAGCATATCTAGCTTAACAGTTTTCAAGTTCAGCTGCCACACCTTGCCATCTTCTTGCAAAGAGTTCTTCATAGTCTCCTTTCAGATGACCGGCAAGTTTATCAATTTCCATACAGTCTCAAATCTTGCAACACAGATTTTCCTCTGCCAAAATTTCAGCTTGCTTCCAAAACTGTGCACACAGAATCCTAGCTGTTACAATTATGTGTTATAGTGGGTTTTGAATTGCAGTTTGGGCACTCGGTTTCTAAAAGGTTTGCCATCACAGGACTAGATGAACATTGGGACAGAGGCCATCTCCAAGAAGCAGCCTGACCTCTCAAAAACAAGGTGCAGGGTAAGATGGTGGCAAATTCCAAAATCTATAATACCGAAAGCATGCTATAGAAACTTTCAGATGGTGCAGACCATTCCAGATTTCAAGCAGGTTTTGAACTGCACAATAGCTTTGTATAAAAGCCTTCACTACCTCTGTGCAACCAGAACTTGTAAATCCCATCACAAATTTACCTCATCCCAATTTATTTGATGTACCTCAACTATTGCTACCTCCTTCCTAGCCGGTTCTTCTTAATAAAATTGAGCTTATTTAGGAAGCAAAGGTGCTATGTACTCTCCTCCCCTCACAGATGTCCAAAGTGAGAAGCATCCTTATGGAATATCTTTTAATTAAGGATGGAACAAATGTTCATAGATTTTCTTGTCCAGTCCACATAAGAAAAATCGGCAATCCCTGGAAGACTTTTTTCCTTTTCTATGAGAAGGGTAAAACCAATTTTTTGCATTTAGGGCAAAATTCACACATGCCTATGCTTGGGGGGCTGGGCGTAGGGAGTGTATTTTGCAAAATATATGGTTATTGCACACAATACTAGAGGGAGGACTGAGTTGTCTCTGAGTCAGTTATTAAGACAGTAAGTGCCAGTTGAGGAAAACTCAGCAATAAGGGTAATCTAGTGAGGGGAGATTTGAAGCATAATTCTGCTTTCAGCAGTCTCATCTTAGATCCTTCCCCTGAGAATAAAGAACATCAGTGGGGTTGGTATTTATTTTAATATATACTGCACCATTTCTATTATCCAGTATTAAACTACTTGCTTCCAGGAGGCATCAGATACTTTTAAATATTTAAGTAACCCATTTTATATTTAGACTAGGGGACTAGTACAAAATGAAGGAAACGGGTAAAGATCCCCTTTAGTATTAGAATAATAGTGAAACTGTTTAATAATAGAAACTCACATTCACATACACCTGTAGAGCTCCCCCAGTCCCACATGAATACAATCTGAATACAGCCCCCTAATTTGTAACTTACCCTTTTATTGTTTTCATCTATATTACATACAGCAATTGTTACATTTCAACCAATGCTTCTCTATCTAGACTCATTAGTGATTGCTATAGGGTATTATCTGTGAAACTCCCAAGGAAGTCATCAGTCTTCCATTGTGTTTTAATCAACGCTCTTGTTTTCTAATAAAAAACTAAGAAGCTAGTTTAGTGTAATAATAAATCTTATGTACTACAACAATCAGACATGTTTTCTCTTACATTTCATCTATGATTGTCCTTACGGCTTACACTGAAACAGGCTGCAAGCTGACAAGAAGATTGACTAAAGTATTGCACAGAAATTAAACTTAAAATGTGGGATTTGAAAGAAAACAGACACCGAATCGCTGTATACTTATTTATAAAGTGAATGAACTGAAATGCAGCCATTCTTTCTCTTTATGCATGCAAATAATGTGTGCTAAGGTTCTCCCTTTGATGCAACCCCTTGATAAGACCTTTTCAGGTCCCAACATGGGAGCAAGGCCAGGGATGCCCACCATTTGCACAGACTGCCTCTGCAGAATACCAGGTTCCATTCTCTTTGAGAGTAGCACAGACTCATAGCAGGGACAGAATGGCTGGCTCTTAGATCACTGAAATCACTCCCATGCCTCTTGTCATTAACATTAATACTATGATAAAGAAAGTAGCAGTTAGAGTATGCCTACTTAAATCAATGGAATTTACAAGGGAGTTGACACAGCAAATCTCCAGTGATATAGTGAAATTGCTTCAGTGCAACTTCGATGGTTACTTTACATCCATTCTTGTCCCGAGAGGAAGTTCATTGCATTTTGATGTCAGTCGCAGTCATGTGGTCTTCATCCGGTTCTGTCCCTGTTCCCGTGTACACACGAGCGTGATGGATGATACTGGCATGACTGTTACCACACATCCTCATTCCATGATGAGATGTGAAATTCCATGCCTTTGTTCTCCTTTTTTTTTTGCTCAACCTTCCATTTTTTGATGTTTTAGTTCTTCAAAACCTTGCCTTCAATGCATTACAGAGCTAAATTTCAGGCATTTGTCTTTTAATCTCTCTGCACTGCGTTGCTGACTCCATAGGGAATGCAATGGTGAATGGCACTTCACACTCCTGCCACTAGATGGAGAATGGCACGTTGCGTGACAAGCTTTACCTCATGGGCACACATCTCGGAATGAGAAGCATGATGAGCAGATTCCTGAGACCAGGGAGGGGAATCTCTCATCCCACTTAAATCACAGTTCAGGGGGAGTGGTCGGGATGAACTACCCTTGTCCTGCAATGGATGTGCGGTTGGATTTCTTCGTACCGGTCCCAAGTGGGACCATGAACAGCGATGAGATGGATGTGAAGTATCAGCCTTATTGTGCTGAGCAACTGGTCTTTGCATGCTTGCAGAATGACAGCAAAGATGGGGCACATCTGGCTTTATGTGGAAAATTGTTCCACAGTCTGGGCACCAGGCCCAGTACAAAGCCTTGGGGTACTCTACTTGTTGCTTCCTTCCAGTTTGAGAAGGAGCCATTGATAAGCACTCTCTGAGTATGCTCTTGCAACCAACTCTGTATCCATATAACAGTTGTTCTATCCAGCGCACATCTAGAGAGCTTGCTAATCATAATATCATGGGCACTTTGTCAAAGTCAAGATATATCACATCTTCAGCATTCCCACCATCTATTATGGAAGTTACCTGATCAAAAATGAGATAAGATTAGTCTGGCAGGATTTGTTGTCAACAAGTGTTCTTGTTTTGTGTGTAAAAGTTTAAAAAACAGTATTCATCCTTCATCCTAACAAGAACTCAGTTCCCTTATTAATGATTAAGGTTAATGGGTTGATCCTATTATTTCAAGACATTGATGTGTTATGAAGAGCATGGCTCAGCTCTCATCAGTCTCAGGTATGGTTGATGAAACATTGTCAGGCAGGAAATAGAATAACAAAAAAGGATTCAAAGGTGCTATGTTCGTCTCCTATTGAAGATTAAAAATATATACAGTAATAACAATCAGAAACATTGAATAAGTTGCTCCCTTAATGTCTAGTACACCACCCTTTTGAAAATGTGAATCTGAGATGGAAAGACAGTGGAAATATTTTAAAGCAAATTGGCATGGATCACGTAAGCATCCACATGCCTATGATATAATCTTTATATATTTTATGCAATTTATATGAAGCATTTCCCCTTAATAACAACTCAGAATACATTTATGCTTTTTTGATTGCATTCAGCTTTACTTATGAGTAAGAGGATTTAGTCCTGAGGCCAATTTGCCACTTTTATTGTGCACTGTATAAGCCAAGTTCCTGCCCCTCACTGCTATGGCACAGAAAAAAGAGTGTGACCATGCTGTATTACACTATAAATAAGTAATATTGTTAATCTTCAAAGGAGAAAATGACAATTATGCCTTGGACTTTTGGATTTAGCATGCATAGCTTGTGGCATTCCAGAAACCACTAGAGTATGAGGGGTAAATTAGATTTTAAAGTTATTCTTTGCTTACAAATATATATGTATCTGATCTCGCAAGCTGGGATATTTTACTCCTATGGTCCTTATTTTGCTAAAGAATTCTCAGCAGAACTAGACCTACAAATAGGCACGCTAGAGAACTGTTATCTGTAGAGATGAGCACAAAACATTAAAATAGCATTTCATTTCATTTTTCATTTCATCCCATTCCTTTCCATTTTGTTTTGTTTTAAATGATTTTTTTAAAAAACATTTTCTATTTTGTTTCATTTTTCATTTTTTAACACGTGTGTGTGTGTGTGTGTGTGTGTGTGTGTGTGTGTGTGTGTGTGTGTGTGTGTGTGTGTGTGTGTGTGTGTGTGTAGTGCTGGTGAAACTTTTTTCCCCTCCACCAAACCCCAAATGGTAGTGATTGGTGTTGGGGTGGGGAAAATTTTGTTTTTCTTTGATGGGTCACTTTGTTTTTCATTTTGTTTGGGAATGAAATGAAAAATGAAAAATGAAACAGAAACATTCATTTTGTACCCATCTCTAGTTATCTGAACAGTTGTAGACAAGATTTTAAATCCTCAACCATTTACTGTATAGGGTGGTGCTCTTTCATGAACACAAAACAGCCTTGAACAAAAATAAATAAGCCAGTGTTTCTCAACCTGAGGTTCATGACCCACAAGTTGTGTGGTTGCAAAATATTTTCTAAGGGGTCAAACACCGTGTTGTAGTCCTTGTTAAATTTCTTCCTTGACCTTGCAGAGTGGAATATCAAAGTTAGCATGTATGGGCATGTATGAGAAACATACTTTCTCTCGTTAGGGGGAGATGGAAGACTCCTGCTTTCTGAGATGGGACGACTACCCCCATTAAGAATGCCTTTTTATGCAAACACGGCAGGAGGGGGATCACAGGTTACTTGGCTATCATAAAAGTGGGTGGAAACTTTAAAGAATGTTTGTGAACCACTGAAATAAATGAAATGAAAAATAAATGCCTTAGTCGGCAATCCTGTTGGTACATTGGTACATTGGTAAATTACCCTATTTAATTTTAGGAAAATTAGTATCCTCCTTTACTTTTCCGCTGAAGTTCAAAAGGCTACCATAGGCAAGGTGCCTGGAACTCTTATTTGGTATATGAGAGGAAGAAATAGAAAAATCTCAACTTTAGTTATACCGTTAGATTAGAAAGAGTATATCTCATGCATATATATGAGCCCCAGTGGACACTCGCTGCCATTGGTTGTTGGATACAAAGTCCTAGATATAGCTTTTGATGTGAATTGTGTTCCAAGGCTGCACTACATCATGTACAATCCCTTCCAATGTGCAATACATGGACAACAAAGGGCACTAACTTTGGCATTTATTGCAGATTACACAAGTCTACACCATAGACCTCTTATTTTTGAACTGGTCTTATTGACTTGCATTATTCAGGTAAATCATTCGTGACCATAGTTTCGAATCATAAATATAGGCCAGAATTGTATTCTTATTTATTTAGGCTTGTGTAAGAGAAATAGAACAAGTCTCAGTGGCAAGCTTCTGCTTGTTGACAAGGCAGTGCTTATGTTCCTAGGCCTGATTGCATGATTAGACTACAACCCAGCCATCCCCATTTATGAGTGGCAATTTGCCAACAAGCCTTAGGTAATTTCCTTACACAAGTGCACATTGGCATTAGGATTCTGGACACATTATTTTGCAGATAAGTAGTTTCTTTTGCATATGTTTTGGAGGACTTGGATCAAACTGTGAAGTTATAAAAGCCAACTTTGCACTAAAAAGAAATGAACACCAGTGGCTGATGACAAGTTTTGCTCAAAATTTATTGTTGGGCAAGCTTTTGTCGTAGATATAATTTATACATGGGTTTCTACCTTTGTCTCTGCAAAAAGTTCCCCACAAATTTCTGAGCTGCCTGGTTTTACTACCAAAAAGTCTAAGGATAATATTATTTCCTGTTTATGAAGCTATATTCTTTTTCTGTATTTAAGTGGATTCTCCTTTTCTTTTCTTTTCTTTTCTTTTTTTTTCTTTTCTTTTCTTTTCTTTCTTTCTTTTTGAAAGGATAACTATTACAAGTATAAAGCACTATATTTTGACCTCAAATTGGCTTTCTGTAAAGACCAGCATTTTCTGTTTCAATACTAGCCCACATCTTAAATCCAATCATTCTTGTTCCACCAAAAAAAGTGCACTTACATAAAAACAGTATATCCATCTTGACTCACTTCCTACGTGGCTCTTCTTGAAAAGGTAAAAATGACCGCTTCTCTATCCCCATGGGGCAATCTGGTGAATCGGCAGCATGTGAGCATTAGAAATTCAGCCCATTACTTTCAATATTGCTTTTCAGATGTGAACATTAATATCCTGTGAATTTAATAAATGAAGTCCCTTGTCCTCCAGTTCAGTACTTAATGCTGTTTTTTAAAAATTAAATAACTTTCACACGCGTGGTTCTGCTGCAGTTACACTAATACCGATGCCAACAGAGGCACTGTAGATCATGCTAAATGAGAAAACATAAAAAGGTACCTGCAATGTTCAGAACATTACTAAACAAGAAGAATTGCTCATGGTATTCTTAAAGAGCCATGAATTTTAATCTATATACCCCTATCAGTAAAGAGAAATTATAGAATGGATAAATTCATGCAGTCTTTTATCAGGGATGAAAAGGAGCAACGCAAGACGGCCATACATCTTCTAGTGTTGCTGGCAGTCTCATTAGTGTGCTGTGATATCCATTATATAGAACATCATAAAGATGAAAGCTATTAAATGAGAAAGTAACTCTGAATTCTATCATAGGAAAGCAACTATGATTTAGTATTCAAACTGATATAAGTACAGGGAAGGGTAAGTTGTGCTGGTGATGCACAGTGGGGAAAGGAGCAGAAGGTACCAAACCAGAATCCCAACAGTTGGCTTGATTGACAGGAATCCTGGCATCCCTATCCAACCATCTGTATGTCATTAGCACATTTGCTGACTGTAGCAAGCCATATATTTCCTGCCAAAGAATAGAGAACTCATGAGACAGAGCTCTCCCAGGGCAAAAGGGGCCCGTTCAATCAGCAATAAATTCCAATGTAAGGAAACCCAACACAAAAGTTCCATCTTGAAAGGAGAGATGAACATAGAATGTGCAATGAGGTTAAATATCGCCCAAGCACATCATATAAGTAGGTTATGGAACATATTTCTTTCATCCCCACACTGCAGTTCCTTCTATTTGTCTTCACTGAGGACGGGCAAGCTCCCTTTGAACCAGCACTTCATTTTTTGTTTCAGCCCAGGGCTGAGAGATCAATCACCAGCAAAGCAGGTTGATAGTGTGATGAGTTTGAATCAATGTAACTGGGCCTGGATTCAGTACATCTGGCATTCTACTGATGATAAGAGGACCTCATCATCTCCATGGGAATGGCATCACTGACCTTGCTAAGTTAAGCCTGGCATCATTCCTGTTATTACGTAGTATATTTATTTCAGAGAAAAGTCCTAAGTCCCAATTTCCACCACCTCCAAGTCCCTATGAAAAATCAGCTATCCCCCACCCCCACCCCAGGCAAAATGGGAGGTGTGGGTAGGTCCCAAGTATTGAGTCATGTCTGGTTCATTGGAAAAACAAACAAAACCCCGTGTCAAGTCCGAGTTAAGTTGCTGACTTGCCAGAGAGTCATGCAACTCAAGGCCCCATCTCTACTTTATTTCCTTGACAATCACTGATTTACTTCCCCATGCCAGGAGTACATTGATGCAGTGTTTGTAAATGTTACATGTTGGGCTATTCCTCTCAGAATCCTCGCAAACTAACATGGCCTTGCATGGCAGTTGTGGAGTTCTGAGAATTGTAGCCCCCAAATGTAAATAACCAAAAGCAGAACGAGTTATAGGAAATGTACTCCGAATGTGTTTATTGCAGTTACTTGTCAAAAGAGGCTTAAAGGACAAAACAGAAGAAAATTCCCAAGACTACCTTTCTGATTGACTTCAGTTACGGGAGAGAGCACCAGTTAGAAGATTAGCCATCAAAATCTTTGCCATGCCAAAGTACCAAGAACATATACCCATACAATACTTACTCTGCTTACAATTGAAACACCACCAATCATGTGTATAATCTCAATATGGTTTTCATTATTATAGACCATCACTTTCCTCTATGGGACAAGAATAGTTGGTATATGACTAGAAAGAGTTGACAGAAAAAGACTTAATGAACACAAAGACCTATTAGAGAAGACAGGATGGTTGATCTTTAATTTTCCCACTCCTGTCAGATAATAACCTCTGTTCTCCGTTAATCTTTCTGTGGCTGATTTTACAATGCATTTGATTGGACTGCTCCCATTTTAGATTCACCTACATTCTAAATGTTGATTTGCTCCACTGTGCAATGACATAAATGTGCCACTGAGGGAAAGGTAGAAAACCACTGAGGACACAATATAAAGGAAAACATAAGCAGTAAAACAGCAAAGTCAAAGTAAGGAGCAAAGGAGATAGACAAGGTAACTATGTGCCAATTCTTCTTGCCAGGAGACTCAGTAGAGTGGTGAACAAGCAGCCCTTGAAATCAGTTGATGTGCAGTATAAGTAAAAATGTTCTTCAGAACTGTCTGAATTAGATGTTTTTGTTACAATATGTTCAATCTTGAACTTATGTCCAGAAAACCTGTCGTAAACAAGTTCTACTCACCCAAGTAACCTCTGGTATCACAGATGACAGAGACAAATTACCAATTTCTAGTAGCAGCCTAAGCACTGGACATGGAAGGAATGTTGATGCATACCATTAAACCTCCTAGTCATAACAAAAATCTTCCACCATGGTGCACTGGAATTTGTTCTTTATTCCAATACAGACATTTGCTCATAAGCAAGCAATTGTTTGTCACATCAGGCAAAGTTCTCATTGGGTGCAAACTAGAGATGGGCACGAATAAAAAAAATGGCATTTCGTTTGGCGTTTGTCATTTGGAGGGTCCGTTTCGGTTCGTTTCTTTTTTCGTGAATTTTTGCAAAAAAATTCATTTTCATTTTCGTTCATTTCGTTACCATTTCATTACCATTTATTTCATTTTTTGTGATTTTTTTTAGGATTTTAAGCAATTCACTCATATTGCAGTAACGGAAACCAAACACACGACAAAATTTCCGGTGTTTCTGTTCGTTTCGTTTCATTTTAGAGACCAAATTCATTTGTCATTTTGTTACGTAATGAAACAAAAAAACAAAAACAGAAACAAAAAATTGTTCGTTTCGTGCCCATCTCTAGTGCAAACTAACTCAGACCACATGAAAGTACAGTTGACCCTCATATAACATATGGTTTCTATAACATAAAATCTGTACAACATAAAAAATTCCAGAGATAGGGGAAATTTGCTTAACAGAATTGCCTATGGGGTGAATCTGTAAAACATAAAAATAATTGT
>CM074739.1:93329642-93335678 GCA_037367245.1 Phrynocephalus guinanensis | reverse complement strand
TTCAGGGTTCTGAGTAAACCTGGAGATTCCTGAAAATGGATGCCATAAATCAGAGTTAATTCAGAAGCGGCATACTCATTCCCTTCTTCTGGGTGCACCCTGAGGATGTGCAGCTTACCCATGACTACATAGGCTGGCTCTGCTCATAGGAAGCATACTGGGGAATCAAACTCCCAACTATAACTCAACCATTGAACTATCCAGCCAGTAATAGTTTCTAGAACCTCTAAGCCACTCTTCTTTAGTATTCCAAGTATGTTGTGATGCTCTCTCTCAAGAATCCTCATAACATTTTTAAAAATCACAATTTGATCTTATATTTCCCTTGTCAAGCTCTGATCAGCATACATCAGATAGTCTTTCTTCTAGTGACAACCAACCTGTGAAATAAAGTAAGGTGACAGACAGAAACCTCATCATGGCTGGCTATACTATTAGGCAGAAGGAGGCCATCGCCTCAGGAAGTCACTGGAGAAGAAAAGCCTCTTGGCTATTTTTCTGCAGCCTTCCAGCCATTCTCCTCTGTAGAAAGATAAAGCTAGTCCTGCCGTACAGGCTGTCTGAATTACCCCATTGCCCACAACCAGAATAGAAGACCTATTCCCATCTCCATTGCTAAATATCAATTCAACCTGCCGTCCAATTGACCTCTGTACACAGAAGAAGTACCATCTTGTTCTGATATCCAGCCAAAACTATTTTGCAGTTGACCCAAGGTCTTGTCAAAGCAAGCCCCTCAATTTGACACCTGCATATCCATTATGTTAAATATAAGGATTTTGAGTCCATAAAACACAGAATGACAGCTGGCATTTAAAAAAAAAATCTTCAGTTTGCTGAGGAGACCTTGGCATCTTTGGGAAGTTGCCAAGGTAAGAGTAACATGGCCTGGTCCATTGCTAACACATAACTTGGTCTCCCTTTAAATAACAAAAACAACAACAACTGAGCCCCACCTTAACATTCCCAGCCTAGCACAGCAAGTACCAAGCAACAGCAAGACAAAATTGCTTTTTTAATTTCCTGCTGTATCTGCAACCTAATGTCACTCGAGGACATCTGAGGAGATTAAAATGGCAGTCGTGAGTCAGCTGATGCTGCTTAGAATGCTGCTGCTGCTTGCTGCTACAGGATAAGCAAGAGGTCAGATGTGTTACTTGGTAACTACAACCCCCATAATCCTTCAACCAGCATAGCCATCGGTTCTGTTGACTGGGTGTTTCTGTGAGTTGTAGTAAAAGCAAGCCATTTTTTCAAGGTTAGAGGTAAACCCATAAATGATAAACACTTGAGAAGGTCAACCAATCAGAAGGTGTGGTTGCAGAGACCCCCATAAAATTAAAGCTGCCCCCTGTTGAATAATCAGCCATGTGATTAATAATAATGGGAGTCAAATTTTCAGCTGCTCCAAAAGAGCTGGAAGTGACCATTGCACGATGCAATAGTTGTGGCCCTCAAATGCAGCCCTCATTATAAATCTCCTCATCCCTCACCATCATCCTTATCAGGGGAGAGGGAAAATGAAGAACTGCAGTACAGGAATGTCTGGAATGCCAAATGTTGTCCATCCCTAGTTTAAAGCATATCCACAAAGTCTACAAAAACATTGGCCAAGGTTCAAAGCAAGAGGATGCCTCCAGATTATGACCTATCCCTTGAATATTGGTGGATTCCCAACCCATATACCAGTGATTTCCTGACCTTAGGTCTCCAGTTTTTTCTTAGACTACAACTCCCAGAAATCCTGGCCAGTACAGCTTAGGGTGAAGGGTTCTAGAAGTTTTAGTCTGAGCACATCTGGGGAGCCAAGGCTGAGGTCTACTGCCCCATATAATGTAACATGGAATGGGGCCATATAGGGAGACAGCCCCCCCCCCCAAAAAAAAGGAGAGGGGAAAGAGAAAAATCACTAACATCACATTGCTTTGGATCGAAGGGTCATTATTTCCTACCTTGAAAATGATGATGGGCTCACAGCCAGATGTTCCTTAGGGTTGGTGAGGCAACCACCTCCAAGAACAAATGTTGGAAGTTGATAATGGCAGCCTGCTGGTTGTTCTTTGTGAATATTTTTAGTGGTTCCCCTCTGCTGGAACGGATAAGTCTGCATGCCTCCAGGATCTCTACTGAACAAGACTGCTGCACCTAAATACAGAAAGGACTATCTTATTGTCAGTACTGATGTCAGGTTCAACAGCCAGTCCAATCGGCATCTGTGTATTGAGTCCATCATACTATCCTGTCCCTTTGCCTCAGGCAGCAAAATGCCTTGGGCTGTTCCTAGATGGGTTGCTTTCATGACCGACTTTTCCTAGGCTGCCTAAAAAAGATTCAGGGCAGATTTTGGACTGAAACCCAAATGTCCAGCCAGACTAGTTCTTGCCTCTGGTTCCAGAGGACTGGATCCCATTTGCACAGTAAAGCTCTCTGGACTCCCTCCTGCTGCAGTTCCCCCCCCCACTCCCCAAGACATCCCTGTGATTCAAGGATGGCTATACACACTACAAATGCTCCTCCTCGTTGGCTATATGGGAAGGGATGATGCAAGTTGCAGCCCATGAACACCTGGGATGACAGTGTGTGAAGGCATGTGAAGGGCTTCAATGACAATATGGGAAAATTAGGAGAAGACCTCATGATGAAAAGGAACCTGCTTTCCCCTTGAACATGGGTCTTTGTGGAGCCAACTCATAAGTCCAGCATATACAGTGTTACGTATATGGGTGCGATGCATCAATTCCCCATACAGTATCATCAACTACCATTATCCAGATCTTTATGATAGCTGTCTTAATGCCACTGTTTTTCAGCAGCTGCCTGTTCATGCAACATGCTTGGAAAGTTACCCAAAAGCATACCCACTAGTTGGGACTGTCGTCCCTGGGATTTAAGTTCCTCAGCGACACGGCTGTGTCACTGCGAGAGGAACAGTTTTGTTGTACCACAGCATAGGTTAATCTGCTTGCTAATAGCATAGAGGGAGCAGCAAAACACACAGAGCATAGTTAATTTGAAGAATGGGACTCTGGGACTTCTAATTTCACAGCCAGCTCTCATACAGACCTGTCTTTCCTGTTTACAAGAGAAGATGCATTTGTTCCATCTTCTCCTATTTTCTGATTCTAGCCATGTAAGATGACTCCCTGGGTTGCAGCCAAAGCTCTTTATTTAGCTGGGTTGTTAAATTCCTCTTTTCGATTACAAACATATAACTCAAAAATCCCAAGATGCTGCGTCTTTTCCAAAGGGATATTCTATTAATTCTATTAATTCCTTCTGGGCATCTTTTTTTTAGTAGTAGCATATAATGCAATAATATTCTAATATTATATATTAGAATAGCCTTTGGCAAGAGAACATATTCCAGATATAATAGACTATAATATCTCCTGTCACCTCCAAGCTGCAGCCAGTAGAGTTGTGGTTCAATTCAAATTCAGGGTGCTCCATAGTTCTAGAAGGAAAGTCAACTTCTCTCTGGTCTCCCCTCCCTTCCCACACTTAACCACCCCAAGCACAAAAGAGTGAGCTGCCTATTTGCTGAGGCACCATTGGCATAAAACCAGGAGGCCCAACATGGTGATTGGCCTCATAGAAGAAGGGGATGTAGAAACCAATTCATATGGATTTACTTTTAGCCATCTGGTTTGATCCTGTCCATTCAACTGTTGGAATTTCAAAGCATTCCAGGAGATGCTCCCGGTGTGTGACCCTCTTGTTGAAGCCAGCAGGAGTCTTGCTGTTATATTTTTTTCTTTTGTTCTTTCAGGACCTTTCCCCTTCTGTGTCAGGAAATTCTTGGCCCATAGTCTCTGATCTAATTAATGAACTCTATGTGTTTCCTACTTTAGAAAAGATCTCAGTGAACACCTTCATCCCTGGTGTTGAAAATTAAACACACACACACACACACACACACACACACACACACACACACACACACACACACACACACACACACACACACACACACACACACAATATGGTGATCTCTGGAATAGTCCCACGGCAGTCAACGGAAACTTTTTATGCTCAGGGGCACCAGAATTATGCACAACATCACAGAAAATATACTTGTTACCAATCACTCCTGGGACATTAGGCTTATTGCATTCATGAAGCAATCCCAGCTAAACAGCTCTGCCACTGTACACTGTGTTGAATGGGATGGGAATGGTGGTCACAGATCCCTGTTCCTCAGCAAGTGTGCCAGCATCTGAACAGGACGTGGTGAGCCCTTGGCACTCTGCTGATCCTTGTTGCAAGTTGCCTTGAGAAAAGGCAGCATACAAATCTAGCATAGAAAGAACTTAGTTGTCAAAAACCTATTATTGAAAGCTTCTAAGAAAATGAAGCATGGAGTACCTTAGACTGTAAAGCCAGTGCAGGATATTCCAAGGACCCTTATGTGTATGGGTTGGAGATTCGGCGTCTGTTTCTGGCTCCTCTCCCCTGTGGCGTCTAATTGATAGGGTTCAAGACAGCTGGTTTAAATGAGGCAGAGAAGAAGTTTTGCCCTCACAGCAACTGTGTTCCCAGGGACTTTTGCCCAACTGGAACGGTGTCTTTCATTTCATACAGGAGACAGGAGATAGGTGACAGATCTCAGGTCTAAGAAAATGAGAAGCTACTTTATACCAAGTCAGACCACTGGTTTCTCTAGCCCATGGGTCCTCAACCTAAGGCCCTGTGGCCGGATGCGGCCCCTCAAGGTCCTGAATCCAGCCCCCGGGACCAATTGCAACCCCCCCCCACCTACCCCTGCTTTGCGAGCAAGCCAGCCTCCACAGCTGCTTCTATTACTGAGGCAGTTCAAAGCGGTGGGCTATGTCGCTCCTCCCACTCCCCCCAACTATCACCCAGATGATCAGCATGCTGGCTAGTGGGGCATTCAGAGTGGGAGGCCTACGGCAAGGTCCCCCCCAATCCTCCCCCCCACCGCCCAGATGGTCAGGGCAGCGGGTGCAGCCAAGTGGGGCAATATAAAACAGGAAGGCTGCGGCAAGGTCTCCTACTCCCTCCATGGCCCTGAGGCCCCACCACTGCTCCTCCTCCACCCTGCCCACCTGCTTGTGGCTTGGCCCCCAGTGGTGTCTGGGGCATGGTGGACTGGCCCGCTGTTCGAAAACTTTGAGGACCCCTGCTCTAGCCCCATATTGCTAATCCTGACTGGCAGCAGCTCTCTGGGGTTTCAGGCAGGATTCTTTACTGCCTCTACCTGGGAATGCTGGGGATTGAAATGGGACCTTCTGCATGCAAAAAATGTAATCCCCAATGGAGATAAGGCTTTCTGACCACTGAGCCAAAATTCCACATCTTGACAGGCAGCAACAGTACAGAGTATCAGGCGGAAATCTGCCTGTGCTTGCCTGGGAATTGAACCCGGAAACTTCTACGTGTAAAACAGATGCACTAGCACTGACCTACAGCCCATCTGGCACTGGGACTAAACCTATTTCCCTGCCTCTTATTGCTACCCTTAAGTCCCCACTCATTAACAATCCTCTGTCTGCCCATCATGTGCATAGGCCCATCTGGAGTCCCCTTTCTTGACCATGGTAGACTAGGAAGAAACTTTGGTAACTGAGAAATATTATATGTACTCTCTTGATAACAACCTGAGGTGGGAAGGAGACACAGACCAAAGCTTGAGAAAGTTACTTTTCTGTATTATGAGTTTGAGAATTCCTCGTTGGACATACTGGGCTGGCCAAAGAATTCTCAGAACTGGAGTCAAAAAGTATTGTGATGTCAACCTATTTGTTCTTTCATCTGCTGACTGTTGTCCTCTCAGGTTTCTGGTATGTTATCTGTGGGACCCAGCATTTGGAATTATGAAGATCTTCCCAGGCTTTCCTTCTTAATCTCCTTGAGTGGACCTGAGAAGGTAGTGCACTATTTCACATCCTTGTGTTGGCCGAAACATCAGTTGACATCTAAAAAAATAAAAATTCCTGCCCTAAACATGTGAAGAGGGGCATAAGCTGAGCTCTTACACAGAGGTACATGTTGGACTGATGAGGTAACATTTGGGCA